>WNGS01109635.1:17223900-17241731 GCA_020271785.1 Procambarus virginalis
TGGCGTCTTTTGGCCAGGGCGCTGGAGTGGTGTTATATGCCTGTCTTTCTTTAGGTCTCTTTTTGTACGAATGAGACCGTTCGCACACCAGTGTCGGTCCCCTTTTCACCCCTTCCTGTCCCACTCTTGTGCATGTCCATCCCATGCTAGGGTCATTCAGGGGTCCCACCTTTGTTAGTGTTATGTGGTGTGGGGGTTGTGTGTTGGTTCTGTACTCGCCTGGTAGGGCTTCTGGCTGTGCTTGCAAGGTTTATGCGCTCTGGCTTTTGGGTCCCGCCTATCTGGTAGAACTTGCGGGATAGTACCAGTGGAGTGCAGTGGTGCCATAGGCACACTCGGGAACACTGTATATCCATCAGAGGTCTGCAGTTGTTACACGACCTCCTTGCGAGCATACGCCTTCTCGCTGGTACCTTATCTTGAGGTTAACTTGAGGTGCTTCCGGGGCTTAGCGTCCCCGCGGCCCGGTCATCGACCAGGCCTCCTGGACTGGTCATGCTGGCTGTTGGACATGGCTGCTTGCTGCCCGACGTATGAGTCACAGCCTGGTTGATCGGGTATCCTTGGAGGTGCTGATCCGGTTCTCTCTTGCACCAACCCGTCACCGCATCTTTATTACGTCAATATTGACTTCTTCGTTCCGTGCATAGGTGCCATACTAAACATAATGGTTTCCCTTAAAAAACTTCGTGGAAAACACCGACCTTACCTGACCTACTTAGTAGGTTACAATAAGCATCTTATGGTTTCGTAATTACAATTGTTACTTAACCTATTATCGGTATGCCACTGAACTCTGTGGGGATTGCAAGTTATGCCCCTATGGTACGGTCTGTGGACTTTCGGGGCACACTAGCTTGCCTTCGACTTAGTTATGGCCCATCCTGGTTGTGGGGAGTCTGTGGCCTGCAGGCCGCCCCATGCGTCTTCCTGGTGGGCCTCCCTTTGGCCGGTCTAGCCTGGCCTCTGGCCGGGCTTGGGGTGTACATGAGCTCCCGGTTCCCCATCCAGCCGGTTTTGAGCGGGGTTTCTCCGCCGTCGGTCGCCTGGTAGGCGGGTTCCTGGGCCTGCTGGGTTCTGTCGTGTCTCAGTGGGCCCTGTCTGGGGTCTATCTGCTCCGTTCTCTGCCTTTGCCGGAGCGAGTTGCTCTTTACCTGTGGCATGTTGCGGTGGTGTATACTCCCCTAGTTGTGCTTGCGGGGGTTGAGCTCTGGCTCTTTGGTCCCGCCTCTCAAACGTCAATCTTATAACAGGTGTACGGTTTCCTGAGCCTATTGGGCTCTTATCGTATCTACACTTGAAACTGTGTTTGGAGTCAGCCTCCACCACATCGCTTCCTAATGCATTCCATTTGTCAACCACTCTGACACTAAAGTTCTTTCTACTGTCTCTGTGGCTCATTTGGGCATTCGGTTTCCACCTGCGTCCCCTAGGGCGTGTGCCCTTGTGTTAAACAGCCTGTCTTTATCCACCAGGTTGTATGTTGCTACTACTGCGCGTGTGCATTAGTACCGTGTTTCGCAGTGGCGTGTCCTTACTCCTGGGGTTTTTTATGCTTCTGCTCTTTCGTCCTGCCTCACCCCAGTCGTTTTCCTGGCATCTCCTTTGGTCAGTTTTGCCTGCACTTGCTGCTATGTTGGGGGACGTGGTCGGTTTCCACCACTTCATTGTTTGTGTGTTCCCTTGTTTTCCTCCTCTGCCACAGGGTGTTCTGCGTGTGTTCCTTGGCTTCTTGGGCTTTTTCGGCCTGTGTCCTGTGGTGTGCTTCTTTGTCTCGGTCTGTTGCTGTTGCTCGTACCTCTTGGTTCGGGTAGGGTTCTGGCGGCAACCCTTCCGCCTTCTTTGGTTTCCTTGCTTGCCCTGCCACTTGGTTTTTTGGGGTCTTGCGATGTCTCGCGTCGGACCCGTCATTTGTTCTCCTGGCGGGTTTGCTTGCTTTGGGATTTGTCTGTTCGGCAGACGTTCCATCTCCTTGTACCACCTGAGTTCGGTGGTCGCGCCCGAGATCTTCTTGCGGCTCCGCCTTTTCCTGGGCTCGGAGGGGCCTTGTCGGGGCTGCTTCCGTCTGCCTCGTGGTCTCGCCTCCGGCTGGTGGTCGGTGTCCCACCTGCGTGTTTCTCTTGGCGGCAGTATGGGGTGTTTTGGCGGTCCTTCCTTTTCCTGTACCTTCTTAGGTGGTTCCTCTTGTTAGCGTCGGCCTGGTTTTTGGTGGGGGTTGGGGGCCGTCGTCGTGCCACATACTGTCGCCTCTCTTTTTGTGCGGCGCTGGCGGAGTCGCTTTGGCTTGCTTTCGGTCTTGCTTCTACACCGCTTAGTAAGCTGTCTTGTGCTTCGTTTCCCCTCCGGCCTGTTCGTGCGCCGCTTGCACCATCCTGGTTTCTGGTCAGCGTGCTCTGTCTTCTCCTCGGTTGGTAGTGCCTCTTCGGTTCCGGTTTGTTTTTCGTCGGCTCTTTTCCTTTTGGGCATTTGCCTCTGGGGGTCGGGTCGCTGTGTTTTCCTGCTCCTTTGGTTTTAGCGTTTTGGTTGTTTGGGTGGTGTCCGCCTCCCGGTTCCGTCCCTTTGATCTTCCTCTGTGGGTAGTTAGCTCCGGGGAGCCGACGGGGCTCCCCCAGAAAACCAGCGTTGAATGTAATGAAACGCCATTTTCTGGGTGAGTCCCGGAGGCTCCCCGGCAACCCTCCCTCCCTCCGGTCGGCGGTTTTTCGCGTGTCTTGACATCCAGCCTCAGAACTGATGGGTGGATAGCCGGCGTGGGAGGTCTGGGGCTCCACCTTCCCCCTCCCGGGGAGGGGGGAGCTGCGCAGACAGCGGCGCGGTGACGTGTGACGTCACACTAGTTTGCTTGTTTTTCTGTTTGGGAGTTCTATCCACTAGTTCGGATTTTGGTAGCAATTTTAACCAGAATAGGGGTTTGTTTTGGGGCGCTTACCTTTCTGGGTGCCTGTCCCGGTCGATGGCAGACATAGAATGCTTCCAACCACACGGGGGCTTCTATAGGCCATTGCTCCCCGTGCCTCTCTGAGGGGGCCCGGTTCTGGCCGTGGTCTCCGGTAGGCCTAAGAACTCCATACACATGACTGATGCCAAAGTCTGAAATTAGCATATCAGCCTGGGATAGCTCCGGGGAGCCTCCGGGACTCACCCAGAAAATGGCGTTTCATTACATTCAACGCTGGTTTTTTGTTAATGGTTAGGTAGTTGTGAAAGAATGAAAGTCAATGAAAATATGAAATGAAAATCTGAGGGTTGTACCCAAATTTTAAGTCAAGAATAGAAACATACAGCTTGGCAGTGAATTACAGCAACCATCTTAAATAGATACCATATTGTGTAATGACTTTCTTCACTCAAGTTTTTTGTAGCAAATCATTATTCGTTAAATGTATTTTTATATATGATTAGTATATCTGTACAGCAGCTAGCTTACTTTGATCAATGCTTTGTTATATTGTACTGTAAAAGACACTCATGCAGTCCCCACTAATTGCATTAAATTACCTTGATCACTTTTCTGAAGAAAAAATCAAGGTTCTACTGAATTCATGCATGTAGCAAATAACCATGCACAACATTATTCAGTCAAGTTAAGATTGCATTTCTCTTAGAACTTTTTTTACTTGTATGTTGGATTTTTTATTTCGCTGAACTCATTTATCTTCTTGATGATATGTTCCTATAAATTACATTGTCCTACTTTCAGTACTGATGACTGTAATATATTTGATCTTGTTTTTAAATTTTATTACAAGCATCATTTCCACAGTCATGATTAATATAACCAATATGAAGAATTCTCAAAACACTGTAGATACTACTTTATTCGAAAGTGCTGTATCAGATTGAGTAATGTCTAGGATCTCGCTCAATCTTCTTGCAAGTGAGATGACCATATGTAGGGTGGGATCGGGATTGGGTGCCATTTTTTTCACCATTTATTCCAAGTGAGAACTCACTAATAATTTGGGGGACCAGCATGGAAAATTATTAGCATTTCATGTTATGGGAAAATGATTGTGCAACTCTCTTGGCCTTCAAACGAGAATTAGACACTGTCTAGCACAACACAATTCAAACACTTTAAACCATTGTGTTCATTACTCTGCTGTGATTTCTTCTTTTGTCATTTATTTTGTGATTTTGCAAACAGTTTTGGCATACTTTTGGCTGACAGAATGTGTGCAAGTGATTGTGTTGGATCTCCTACAAAAAAAAAAAAGGCAGATTATCGATCTGGATATTAAAATGCAACTGTTATGGCAGCTTTAGTAGGATAATACCTAGTGGACATTAGCCATATTCTAGACTTAGTTTTATATATATATATATATATATATATATATATATATATATATATATATATATATATATATATATATACTGTATATATATATATATATATATAATATACACATACACACACAGTAGGGCCTCGACTTACGATGGTAATCTGTTCCCAGAGACGGATCGTAAGTCGAAATACTGTATCGTAAGTCGAAGCGATTTTTCCCATAAGAAATAAAGGGAATTGAATTAATCCGTTCCCCACCCTCCAAAATATTAACTTACAAATACATTTTATACTGAATACAATGTTTTTTCTAACTACAATACAGGGCATATGTTTATCTTACCTTTATGGAGGACTCATGATGCGTATGGAAGATGGTGAGGAGGGAGGGGAGGAGGAGAGGTTTTACTGTTTGGAAGGGGAGTCCTCTTCCATTATAACATCAGGCAGTGATGACTTCTCTAGGGTACTCTCTCTCCTACGTTTTGCCTGCATATCACTAGGACCTGGTTGTGATTCACTGCTTGTTTGTCTCACTAAAAACGTTTCCAGAGATTTTTGTTTTTCTATGTGTTTTAATTTTTGTCTGTAGTGAGGCATCACAGTGTCATTAAAAAGGTTAAGGCAACGGCCTACTGCACCGTGATTTGGGTGAGTCGTTTCAGCAAAAGTTTGCAATTCTTCCCATGCTGCACACATTTTCTTAATGAGGAAGGGACATTCTGTACTGTCTCCTCCTCCCCTGAAGAAATTTCCTGAGCTGTCTCTTGTTGCTGCTCCTTTGTGAAGTTCTTCGGTGGTCAGTTTTTCGCTGTGTTTCTCCACCAGCTTGCAACACACAACACTCAGAACACTATGAATGCCACTTCTTTTTCTAAATTTCTCAAACCATCCCTTGCTCGCCTTAAACTCTTTCGCATTTGCATTGCTCGTTCCAGGGGTTTTCTTTAAAAGGTCTTCATGCAATTTCCTTGCTTTTTCACAAATGATGGCCTCTGAAACTCTGTCACCCGCTAACTCCTTGCTGTGTATCCAAATTAATAATAACTGTCCAACATCCTCAAGTGTTTGTGTTCTATGTTTCGTGATTATTGATACGCGTTTTGCCACTTTAGCACTTATAATGTCCTTTTTCTTAGCCAGTATGGTGGATATCGTTGACTGAGATTTGTTGTATTGCCTAGCTAGTTCAACAACCTATACACCATCTTCATATTTACGAATGATCTCTTGTTTTTGTTCTATGGTCATCCTTACATGGGTTTCATATGTTGAACCTTACCACTGACTTTCTTGGGACCCATGGCATGATATATAATAATTACTTTTATGTTCAAAAAGCAAAAATCACCACAAAAATGGAATTTCTTATAGACGTGATCGTCACTGAGCGGGCAGCTGTAGTAAACTGAGGCAGGTCGGCCTGTGTGACCAGGAACCACGCTCTCGGTCGACCCAAACATGTACCAACAAATATCGTTAGTCGATGACACCATCGTATGTCGAGTTACATTTTTCGATGAAATTTACATCGTAACTCGAAATTATCGTAAGTCAGGGCAATCGTAAGTCGAGGTGCCACTATATATATATATATATATATATATATATATATATATATATATATATATATATATATATATATATATATATATATTATATATATATATATATATATATATATATATATATATATATATATATATATATATATATATATATACAGTATATATATATATATATATATATATATATATATATATATATATATATATATATATATATATATATATATATATATATATATGCGAACAAGCCTGAATGCCTGAAAGTCACTTCTGGGGTGTGAGTTTTCATTTTCATATATATATATATATATATATATATATATATATATATATATATATATATATATATATATATATATATATATATATATATATATATATGCGAACAAGCCTCTTAACACCTCCAGAACGATTGATGCTGATACCAGACATAGTCTTGGCCAAAAATGTTTAAAGTTACTATGAAAATAAAAAAGATATTTAAAAAAATATTTCACTAATGGCGCAGCACTGTGACGCCTCACTCGTTGAGGTGTATAACAGTAACTTGTCTTTAATTGTTAGGACAACTTTCTTCCTCTTAACACCTACAGAACGATTGATGCTCCTACCAGACATAGTCTTGGCCAAAAATGTTCAAAGTTACTATGAAAATAAAAAAGTTATTTAAAAAAATATTTCACTAATGGCGCAGCACTGTGTATAACACGAGGGATGGACGCACATGGGTTGACCAGTGTTGGACGGGTCCACTTGGCGTGGGGCAGCTATACCACCTTACGTAGGCTGCCAAGAGAATATTTTTTAAGGAAACTTCAGCCTGTGCACATTGCTTTTAGAAAACTTATTTATTTGTTATTACATAATTACTAGTACTTATTTCATTTGTTTTTGTTCTAAAATTAATGGTAATTCCTGTACACAGGTGGTCCCTCCCGACGCTCTCCTCCCACCCTCCCGACACCACGCACCCACCCCACCCCCTCCTACACCATGCGCCTCGAGTCACGGGCAGACGAGATTAATACCGTATGGCCCGCCTCATGTTTTCATATACGGAAAAAGCCTCGATCATCCGGGCAACTGACCGGATAGTGTAATTTCGGCAGGACATTAACCGGGCCCCAAAATTTTATCCGTCCAAACTCTCGTTAATCCGGTTCCTGTGGCTATTTTGGCCGGATATTGTGATAACTTTATCCGATTGCGATTTTGGCCGTATTAAGGCGTTTTTCGGATGTTCGAATCCCGGATAATCGCGGGGTTACAGTACTTATTTTGTCCAGGTCGTCTTGAAGGGCATGACAATCATCCAAGTTTCTCATTCTTCCTATTATTTTAGCATCATCAGCAAACATGTGCATATAATTCTGTATTCCAACTGGTAGATCATTTATGTAGACAATGAACATCACCAGTGCAAGAACTGAACCCTGTGGTACTCCACTTGTGACATTTCTCCAGTCCAATACATTGCCTCTGATTACTGCCCTCATTTTTCTATCAGTCAAAAAAATTTTCATCCATGTTAGAAGCTCACCTGTCACCCCTCCAATATTTTCCAGTTTCCAGAACAACCTCTTATGTGGAACTCTGTCGAAAGCCTTTTTTAGGTCCAGATAGATGCAGTCAACCCAACCATCTCTTTCCTGTAAAATCTCTGTGGCTCTATCATAGAAACTGAGTAAATTCGATACACAGGATCTTCCAGATCGAAAACCATACTGTCTGTCTGATATTATATCATTTCTCTCCAGGTGTTCTACCTATTTAGTTTGTATTATTTTTTCCAATATTTTGACTATTACACTTGTCAGTGATACAGGTCTGTAATTGAGGGGGGTCTTCCCTGCTTCCCTTGTAGATTGGAACTGTGTTAGGATTTTTCCACACGTCTCCTACGACTCCTGTACACAGGGATGCCTGAAAGATCAGGTGAAGTGGAATGCTGAGCTCACATGCACATTCTCTCAGAACCCATGGTGAAACTCCATCTGGGCCAACTGTTTTGTTCTTACTTAGCTCCTTTAGCATATTTTCCACTTCATCTCAAGACACCTTTATACACTTGTATGTTGTTCTCTGGAATTCTTATGCGTGTGTTTGTGTGTATGCATGTGTATGTATTATAGCCATATTTACATAATTTGTATAAAAACCAGGCAATAACAACTAGTCAACATTGATAACCCCATTTCCCTGGGGATCAACATATAATGATAACTACCCTTAAGAAGTTACATAATTATATTACTGTACCTTATTTTTTATCATACAATATGTTGAGCATTGGAATATTGTATTTACTTCTTAAGTTTGTCAAGCAGTCTCCTACACCATTTGGTGGAATCTCCAGAGCTTGGTGTTAACAAATATTGTTTTGATTATCATATTTTCAACATCAAGGATATAACTGTGCCCATCAGTCTGTTAGTTATACTAAATAATATAGGGTATAGTTTAGGGGAATATTACATACAGTAATTTGATAGTTTTTTGTTCATAGCTAAGGGGCATGAGAGAATTACACTTAATTCTTTAGATCAACAAAATACAAAGGTATTTACAATGGCACACTATTGAATATATATAACTGTAGGTCGTGAGGTGTAAGCTCGGCTCAAGCCCATAAATGATTCGTTGGTTCTAGAAATAGGAAAAATGTTTTCTGAAGGATACATTTCTAATATTTTAAAGCTTGAATTATCATTCAAATACAATATAGCAAATATATCATTCATATATAGCATTTCTGGAGGAGTCACTGTGGTTCTTCTAGAAAGAGGCATTTCATTACATTCAGTGCTTGGTTCATTTTTATGTAATGATAAAATAATTTTCTGGGAGGCTTTGTTGGCAGGTTCCTGTTGCTTAATGCCTAGTTAGCTCCACCCAATTTGAATCATACCAGGCCCCTTGCAAGTCTTAAAACCCCTGAGTTCAGAGGGCCAAAACCTGAGTTAGGCACCCCACTTAAGACCCATTCCAGGCTCCCAAGGCCTGGTGTATGGCTGTGTGGTGGTGTTGGAAGCCAATGCTAGGGTTTGGCTTCCTGGGACTGGGTTTTCAGTTCCTTTGCTTCTTTCATCTCAAGGATTCAGGATCAACCTAACTGAATGAAATAGTCACCAGAAAGGTAGGGTAAAGCAAAACAGGCAGCAGCAAGGTAACATATAATTAAAAACTACAAGAAAATAAAATGAAGAATAAACAGTTTAAACAAAATTGAAACCAAAAACAAAATAAAATCAAAACAATACAAAAAATGGGAATGCTGCTGCTCGGATCACATCTTGCTCATTTAGTCAAGTTTTCTATAGGGCTGAATGGTAGCTTCCTGAAGTTAGCTTTCTTAGGTACTGTACCTCCATACACATGAGTCACATCAGCTCTAGGAATCTGTATTGCCTACTGGTGACCAGAGCCAAAACCTGGCACTCACAGAGGTACAGGGAGCAGGGGATTTTCAAGCTGTGAAAGTTCACAAGATCTATTAGCAGTCATTTTACTCAACCGGGACTGCCTGATTTGTTTGGCTCAGAGACAGGTGTTGCTATCCTGTTCATTGCTATGGATTCAGGTTCTTGGTGGGCTAGAGAAAGTCCCAGTTGGTTCCATCCCAGATTTGTTCTCCCTTTCCCGTTTTCTGTGGTTGTTGTTGTCATCACGGTTTAAGCATGTGATGACATCACAAGCTGTGTTTGTTGTGTCATCACCGTTTAATATTGGACTGCTCCTGGATTATTTAGCAGTTTGTCGAGCAGTTATATGGAGCCTAAACTTTACCTGAGGTTTTTCCCTTCCTTACCTTGGGCATAGTTGGCTCAGGGCATTTTTCTGGTTTCTGTCGTTTTGCTCTTTATGCCATTGCCATGACCATTGGATTCAGACTTGGCCCTTCAGCACTTTTTGCTTCACCAGTTTCCTCTTTAGGCTTTTCAGGATTCAGTTCCATGGCATGCTCCTTTCCCTGTTGCTCAGTGTTGTAACAGGTGCCTTGGCCCTGGGCTGGGCTTAGGTGACCAGTGCTCACCAGGCCACCCAGAGATGTTGGGTCTTTTCCATTTGGTGCATAATATAGTGCATGAGTTTGCTACAGTGTGGCATACCCTTTAGAAGGTACATCTTTCTCCGGGATGCATTCTCTGGTTCCATTCCGATTGCTCTCAGATGGTTCATTATCTGAATCGTAGGTAGTTACTTAGGTTTTTCTTTTTAGAGGTTGACTCTGTGAGTAGCTTTGGATTCTCAGGATTCTCTGGTTTGGTTCTCTATGTGGATTCATGTGCATGTGTGTCTAACTTTCTCACAGACTCTCTCTTGTTTCTGTCTCATTTCCCTATAGTGGACTGTTGATGACACATCCTTCCAGTTCCTCTGCAAGACATTAGGTGGCCTGAGCTGAACCTTTTCATATTAGCATGAAACCAGTGGCTTCCCTCTTACGTGCCTCCATTCCCTGATTGTTACGCTCTTGTTGTGAATTGATAGGAGAGGGCGATTCCTTTATTTGTTCTCTCCAGTCCAACTGTTCCTCCAGCTGTTGTCCAGGTTGGAGACTTAAACAGGCAAGATGTTCCTTCTAGCTCCTTGGTGGCTAACTCAGCCATGGTTTCTTGTTTGTTTGGACCATTGTCTGAACCTCTGTGAATCTGCCCCTTTCAGAGAATCAGTCTGGAGATGTACCTACCTACCTTGTGTAACTTCCAGGGATCAACAGCCCCACGGCCCAGTCTCCAACCAGGCCTCCCGATTGGTCGTCTGGCCAACCAACCAGGCTGTTGGACAAGGCTGCTTACAGCCTGACGTATAAATCACAGCTTGGTTGATCAGGTATTCTTTGAAGGTGTTTGTCGAGTTCTTTCTTAAACACTGTGAGAGGCCGGCCAGTTATGCTCCTTACATGTAGCGGGAGTGTTGAAAAGTCTTGGGCCCTTGATGTTAATAGAGTTCTCCCTCAGCATACCTATTGCACCTCTGCGGATTTCTCTGCACCTCTATATGCTGCGGATTCAGCATTTTCCTCTGATCTTCACATCTTATCTTTTGTATGGTGCACAGGTGGCTGAATTGTTGACATTCCACCTGTGTTTTTCGTTTTGGGAACAGTATGAAGTTTCCTTGCATTCCTTCTATCTATTAGTTTCTCTTTGCCATGTTTTGCCTTTTTTTTGAGACCAGGGTGAGGCTCATTTATCAGGCAGGTGCTGCTTTACTGGTATGTTTTTTACATGTGTGTTATTGTGGTTTGGAGGTGAGGGGTATGCCCAAGTTGGCCTTTGTGTATTACTGTATTGTGATACAGAGTGGGACAATTGATGGTTCCTATGTTCTCCATTTGCTTCTTCATTTCTTTCTCCTGGCCCTTCTGGTGTTTCAAGGTTCTTATTCCCCTCCATTGCCTTGGGCTCTGCTGTTTCTATGGTTTTCAGAGTCTGAGGCATGTATTTTGTTGGATGTAGCTGGGTTTTTCCACATCTGCAATGGAGGTTGTTTAGCTAGTCTGCCAGGGGTTCCATTGTCTTCTGTTTCTCAGGGAGGATGTAGTTTGAGGCCCGGCTCCTTCCTTTAGGGAGACACCTATCTGTCAACAACATAGAGCCACAGCACAGTTTGTGGCTCTGCCCTGGGATCTTCATTTCATGGGAGTCCCAGGGCTGGGGTGGGAAGTGAGGTTGGGTTCATGGGTGTCCTTCCTGCTTGCTTGTTCATACCATCTGCAGGGGGTATTTTCACTTGACATTCTTTCTGTATTTGTATTTCTTTTCCAATGCCTTCTATATTTTTACTGAGTGGCCTGAAAAAAGAAAAAAAGATTCTATTTGTTTTGGTGTTGTCAATCTGGTGTTATATGACGTTTGGGGCATATAACAGCTAGCTTGCCTTGATAGCTAGCTGGTTTGGGCTTCCAGCCTGTCTTTGGGCCAGGAGTACTTAGTAGTGGCTCTGTTCCTCTTTGCATTCACTGTTTTGCACCCTCTGGGGGTGTTTATCTTATGTACATTAGCCAGCCTCATTTTCTAGATGGGATAGCATCCCCATGTAATGGGGATCTTTCTTTGTTTTCCTTGTGGCATCTTCTCTAGGCATGGCCCCTTGTCCACTTCCTTCATGTGCCTCTAGGGGGCCCTTTTTGTGGATTATTCTATCTTGTTTTCCAAGTTTCCTTCATTCATTGGCTGGGGGACATAGCTCATCCTAGCTGGTCTGACTAGGATTCTTGGTTGCCTGATAGTATTCCAGTTAGTTCTGTTGTGGGGGTCGAGCTTGGATGGTTCCTTTACTGATTTCCTTTTTGATCAATCTCTTTGCATATTAGTTTGGGACATGGTGAGGTAATTACTTTTTCAGTACAAGACCTGCTTCTTCCACTCAGCTGCTTGTTTGCACAGCACTTTGGTTGGGTTCCCTTACTTCTCTTGTGCATTTATGTTCTGCTTGGGTTTCCCAATCTATCTTGTGCTGTTCCTTTGCACTACTTTTCACAATGGTTTAGCCTTTGCTCGTGTGCTTCTGTTCCTTCTTGCTCTTTTAGTCTTTTCCTTGCCGTGTTGGGTAGGGCAGAGCAGTGGGGTGTACTGGGGCTCTACCTGTTCCTTAGTTTGCCTTTCACTGGTTTCTGTTTGTATGTGCATACTGTGTTATGTGGCTTTGCTGTCTTCCTCCTGCACCTGCCTGTGTTCATGGGTTCTTAGTTGGTGATCTGAAGTTGTGTGGGAGCTGGGGTCTTGGGGTCCTTTGTTTTGTTCCTGGTTGGGTTTTTAGCTTTGAGCTGTCCCAGTTCTCTGTGTTCCTTCATATCACAAGGGGTCTGTTGTGTGGCTCCAGTGATACTTTGCTGGTTTTCTGGCCTTTGGGCTCATTTTCTCTCCTTCGCATTAGGGGTGGGGATTTTGTGCCATGTTCCTTGTTTTTTTCTGGAAAGGGTACAGTTCCATTTGTCTGGCAGTAAGGGCATTCTACATCATGACATACTCTGCATTTTCTGTTTTCTATGGGCTCTGTGCTCCTGCTTAACCCAGCCTGCTTTCTGGTGGTTCTGTTTCTGCTTGTACAGGGTGTGTTTATATTCATGCAGGTGGTCTCTCTGTTTCATTCCTTGTTAGTCTGCTTAGTCCAGTGGGGGGGGGGGGTCTCTTTTGCCATGTTCCCTGGCCACGTGGCCATAGGAAACTTTTCTTTTGGCTGGCAGGACTTGAATTGTATTTTGTGTCTTCTAATTTAGTTCCTGCTCCAGTTATTTCTGGGTTGGGGTTGTTTGTTAACATTTTTTTCTGCTGGCTCAGCTATGGTCCCAGTTTTTATGGGCCTTGGTCAGTTAACATGCGTCAGTCCACTAGTAACATGTCTCGTTGCAGCAGCGGCAGTGTTGGGTTCTTGGCATTTTGTTTTGTCTGTCCCTTGTTGCCTTTGGTGGTCCTTTTTCAGGGTGCACTGTTCTATATTGTGTGGAAGTTTGTGGCTTTGGCCACTGTGTTTGTCACTATGTCTTGGGCTAAGATTCAGGCTTGGGGATTGTGGCATTCTAACAGGGACCACAGCTGATAAGTGATTCATTTGTCAGGGCTGTGCTGGGCCTGTGTGTGGCTTTGAGTCAAGTTTCTTGTCCCTGACTTCATTCTCTTGGGGGTTATGGACTTCTGCTCTCCTCCACACCTGGTGATTTTCTCTTTTGATTTTTTTCTCTTTGGTGAGATAGCACTGATGTAACCCTTTCAGAAAACCAGCATTGAATGTAATGAAATGCCTCTTTCAAATGGGTCTTTTGATGGCTCCCTGGACCCTTCCATTACCTTTTAGGTGTCATGGATTTTGGCCTTCCATCAAATCAAGACTGGCCATGTGGTGTGAAGGAATTGGCAGCTTGAGCTGCTGCCAACATTTGGCAGTTGGCCGATACCAGAGAAAAAGAACACATGCTTGTCTTGCACATTTTCTGCATTATTTTGATTTTACCCACTACTGTTTCATTTTTGTTCATATTTTCTAGTTTTGTTTTCTTATGGATTTAATAATTATTTACCTTCCTGTTTTCTGTTTAGTTGGCCCTACTTTTATCCTTTACTTCTTGCAGCTCCGTGAAGGGACCAGGTTTTGGTCTCTGGTCTCCAGTAGGCTTTTAAAGACTAATTTGAATTGGGTAGAGNCAGATTGGAAGAAATCTTACTAGTGGAGTGAAGTACCACAAGGTTCAGTTCTAGCACCAGTAATGGTCATTGATTACATAAATAATCCACCAGAAGGAATATAGAATTATGTGAACATGTTTGCTGATGATGTCAAGATACTAGGGAAGATAAGAAAGTTGGAAGATTGTTATGCCTTTCAAGAAGACTTGGAGATAGTAAATTTACTTGTAAGTGTATGAACAACACTTGGCAGATGGAATCTAATGTGAATAAATGCCACATTATGGAATGTGAAATAGAAAAATAAGCCCCACAACCTACAAATTATGTGTAAAAACCTTTAAGGAATTCTGATACAGAAAGAGATACAGTGGTACCTCAGTTTAAGAGTTTAATTCGTTCCTGGAGACAGCTCTTATTCCGAAAAACTCGTATTCTGAAGCTAATTTCCCCATAAGAAATAATGGGAAATGAATTAATCCGTTCCTGACTACCCCAAAAACCCCATATCAAACTAAATTTTTATACCTAATTCATCTAAATAAACCTACAAAACTATATTCAAGTTATTACTTACCTTGCTCTTGAATGCTGTAGGCGTATGGAAGATGGTGAGGAGGGGAAGGAGGAGAGGAGTTACTGTTTGGAAGGGGAGTCCCTTTCCATTATCACATCAGGCAGTGAGGACTTCACTGGTATGCACACACTGGCACATTTTGCCTGCATACCACTAGGACTTGCTTGTCTTACTAAGAATTTCTCTAAAGACACTTGTTTTTCCCTACATTTTAACACTTGTCTGTAGTAAGACATCACATTATCATTTAAAAGGTCAATGCAACGGCCTGCTACAGCTTTATCTGGGTGAGTTTTTTCAACAAAACTTTGCAGTTCTTCCCATACTTCACACATTTTCTTAATCAAGGAGGGACATCCTCTACTGCCTCTACTCACAGCTATTTTCTTAGGTTGAACCTTATCAATGGCTTTCTTGAGACCCATGGTGAGATATACTGTATAATAACAAACTGTATAGTCAAATGACCAAAAATCCAACAAAACACTGAAAATCCAGGTGAAGAATTGATGTGGGATAGTCACTGGGCGCGAGACAATGGTAAACTGAGGGGCGGAGTGGCGGAGGGGCGACGATCGCCGATCGACCACGCGCTAGGTCGGCCTGTACGCGTATCAACAAACTCGCGTCCCGAGGTAACCCTCGCATTCCGAGACATAATTTTCGAGGAAATCCTGCTCGTATTCCGAAAAACTCGCATACAGGGACACTCGCATTCCGAGGTACCACTGTATAGTGGTGGTTCTGGATAGAAAAGTATTACCTGAGGACCACTTAAAGAACATTGTGCAAGGAGCACATTCTATGCTTTCCTGCTTTAGAATTGCTTTTAAATACATTGATGGGAAAATATTAAAGAAATTATTAACAAACTTTGTGAGACCAAAGTTGGAATACGCAGCGGCTGTGTGATGCCCACACCTCAAGAAGCACATCGATAAACTGGAAAAAGTGCAACAAACATGCAAAATAAAAGGTTTCCGGAACTGAAAAATGAATAAATAGGAGAGGTTAGAGACAGTTAATATACCAAAACTAAAAGATAGATGAAAAAAAGAGGTGATATGATCATTACATGCAAAATGTAACAGGAGTCAACAGAATTAACAAAGAAGAATTTTTGAAAACGGCAACTTCAGGAAAAAGAGGAAATAGGTTCAAACTGAGGAAACAAAACTACTGAAAGAGCATTAGAAAATTAAAGTTTGCAGAGTAGTAGACAGTTGGAACAAGTTATGTTAGAAGGAGGTGGAGGCCAAAATCATCAATTGTTTCAGAGTGACATATGACAAAGTACTGGGAAGATGGGATACCACAAGCACAGCTCTTATCCTGTAACTACTCTTAGGTAATTACACACTTTGGTTTAATTACACACACATACACACATTTGTAAGTTAAAAGGTATTTCCGTTGCACAGCCACTTCCTGGAATAAATGTTTATACTATAGCTATAGCAGCCATCACATCACTTCAACGGAAGGTACAGTAGCTATGAAAACATCCCTTTCCTTTTGACCAGGATACGAGTTGCATAACATGGTGGATTTTTTCTTACTTGCATGTTTAAATAATACTGCATGCCATGCTTGACTAACAGCATGATAAGTGATGCATGGTGTTTATGCTATGATAACTGATTTAGCTTATTATTATAATTTTGTGAACACAGTACTCAGAATTTATATTATCTAGCTTCATAAGCATCAGGTGACCATAATTTTGTATTGTTGTTTGTATTTTTAAGGTCATGTATCATATATATTTACTATACATACGACATTTTCATTGAAAAATCTCCACAGATCATCATTAGTAATTAAGTAATTTATGAGCACTCTTAAAAATTCTATTATGACTGTTACTTGTACTAAGTAGAATGTGTGGTTTCTTCCACAAAACATGCAGGTTGAAGTTACTAGTAGAGTAATTTAGGACTTGAAGTATATTTTCAAGATAACAAAAGATATTGAAGTACAGTATTCCCTGATAATAGGTTTTTTTGTTAATGGTTAGGTAGTTGTGAAAGAATGAAAGTCAATGAAAATATGAAATGTAAATCTGAGGGTTGTACCCAAATTTTAAGTCAAGAATAGAAACATACAGTTTGGCAGTGAATTACAGCAACCATCTTAAATAGATACCATATTGTGTAATGACTTTCTTCACTCAAGTTTTTTGTAGCAAATCATTATTCGTTAAATGTATTTTTATATATGATTAGTATATCTGTACAGCAGCTAGCTTACTTTGATCAATGCTTTGTTATATTGTACTGTAAAAGACACTCATGCAGTCCCCACTAATTGCATTAAATTACCTTGATCACTTTTCTGAAGAAAAAATCAAGGTTCTACTGAATTCATGCATGTAGCAAATAACCATGCACAACATTATTCAGTCAAGTTAAGATTGCATTTCTCTTAGAACTTTTTTACTTGTATGTTGGATTTTTTATTTCGCTGAACTCATTTATCTTCTTGATGATATGTTCCTATAAATTACATTGTCCTACTTTCAGTACTGATGACTGTAATATATTTGATCTTGTTTTTAAATTTTATTACAAGCATCATTTCCACAGTCATGATTAATATAACCAATATGAAGAATTCTCAAAACACTGTAGATACTACTTTATTCGAAAGTGCTGTATCAGATTGAGTAATGTCTAGGATCTCGCTCAATCTTCTTGCAAGTGAGATGACCATATGTAGGGTGGGATCGGGATTGGGTGCCATTTTTTTCACCATTTATTCCAAGTGAGAACTCACTAATAATTTGGGGACCAGCATGGAAAATTATTAGCATTTCATGTTATGGGAAAATGATTGTGCAACTCTCTTGGCCTTCAAACGAGAATTAGACACTGTCTAGCACAACACAATTCAAACACTTTAAACCATTGTGTTCATTACTCTGCTGTGATTTCTTCTTTTGTCATTTATTTTGTGATTTTGCAAACAGTTTTGGCATACTTTTGGCTGACAGAATGTGTGCAAGTGATTGTGTTGGATCTCCTACAAAAAAAAAAAAAGGCAGATTATCGATCTGGATATTAAAATGCAACTGTTATGGCAGCTTTAGTAGGATAATACCTAGTGGACATTAGCCATATTCTAGACTTAGTTTTATATATATATATATATATATATATATATATATATATATATATATATATATATATATATATATATATATATATATACTGTATATATATATATATATATATAATATACACATACACACCCAGTAGGGCCTCGACTTA
>WNGS01109635.1:17242731-17250231 GCA_020271785.1 Procambarus virginalis
ACCACAGGTCTGACCGAGCACCCACACGTCTAAACGAGCACCCACAGGTCTAAATGAGCACCCACAGGTCTGACCAAGCACCCACAGGTCTGACCAAGCACCCAGAGGTCTAAACGAGCACCCACAGGTCTGAGCGAGCACCCACAGGTCTGAGCGAGCACCCACAGGTCTGAGCGAGCACCCACAGGTCTGAGCGAGCACCCACAGGTGTGAACGAGCACCCACAGGTGTGAGCGAGCACCCACAGTGTGAGCGAGCACCCACAGGTGTGAGCGAGCACCCACAGGTGTGAGCGAGCACCCACAGGTGTGAGCGAGCACCCACAGGTGTGAGCGAGCACCCACAGGTGTGAGCGAGCACCCACAGGTGTGAGCGAGCACCCACGTGTGAGCGAGCACCCACAGGTGTGAGCGAGCACCCACAGGTCTGAGCGAGCACCCACAGGTCTGAGCGAGCACCCACAGGTCTGAGCGGGCACCCACAGGTCTGAACGAGCACCCACAGGTCTGAACGAGCACCCACAGGTCTGAACGAGCACCCACAGGTCTGACCAAGCACCCACAGGTCTGACCAAGCACCCACAGGTCTGACCAACACCAGGTGTGAGCCAGAACCCACAGGTGTGAGCCAGCACCCACAGGTGTGAGCAAGCACCCACAGGTGTGAGCAAGCACCCACAGGTGTGAGCAAGCACCCACAGGTGTGAGCAAGCACCCACAGGGTGTGACCCACAGGTGTGAGGACCCACAGGTGTGAACGAGGACCCACAGGTGTGAGCGAGCACCCACAGCTGTGAGCGAGCACCCACAGGTGTGAGCGAGCACCCACAGGTGTGAGCGAGCACCCACAGGTGTGAGCGAGCACCCACAGGTGTGAGCGAGCACCCACAGGTGTGAGCGAGCACCCACAGGTGTGAGCGAGCACCCACAGGTGTGAGCGAGCACCCACAGGTCTGATCGAGCACCCACAGGTCTGATCGAGCACCCACAGGTCTGACCGAGCACCCACAGGTCTGACCGAGCACCCACAGGTCTGAACGAGCACCCACAGGTCTGACCGAGCACCCACAGGTCTGACCGAGCACCCACACGTCTAAACGAGCACCCACACGTCTAAACGAGCACCCACAGGTCTACACAAGCACCCACAGGTCCACACAAGCACCCACAGGTCCGACCAAGACCTAACTGCTGATTTATGTTGATTAATTAGGGGGTTGTAGAGCCCAGGCACGGATACTATAGGTAAGATAAGGATAAATGATTAATAATCGTTACTAAGGGAGGGCGAGGTACTTAGTACTGTATCTGATTTTGAAGAGAATGCCTATATACCATTTTAGAAAACTATTTCGTTATTTTTGTATACGGCAATGAAATTGTTAGTCTGTGCGCGAACCCCAAGGAACTTCCCTTTTACTCTGCCCATAATTTAGGTATTGTTAAATCTTACATTAATTTGATTGTTACTTGAACTTGTTACCAAATATGTAAAACTTTTATGAAAACGTTCTCATTGCAGTCTTGTGTGCAATGAGAACGAGAGCGTTTTCCACATTTGATGTCTTTGGTGCAGCCTTTCGAGGTATGGTTAAAACCTTTACATCTAAAGCACTGATCAGTGGGATGTGGTATGCACACCTCTAGTATATAGAGTAAGCCGTTAATTCAAACCCGAGAAGGGGGAAAGTAGTCTAGAAAAGTAGGTAGGGGAGTGTCTACATCACTCGGTTCTGTTTGTAATACGCATAAATCTTTTGATTCTGAAGATTGGAGTCATTTCCCTGATGTTGTGCCTTTGTCGTCTGCACTAATTTTATTTATTTATTTATTTATTTATATACAAGAAGGTACATTGGGTTAGAGAGAATACATAGCATAGTATTTACAATCTTGTAAAGCCACTAGTATGCGCAGCGTTTCGGGCAGGTGTCTACAATATGACGGATTACATATTTCGCTAATCGGGTCACTTAGTGGTTTGTAGCATCTTAATTTGTATCCACAGATGTCAGTAACGTCTGAAAACTCTAGTTCCTGGCTGTGTTCGTGGTCCACTGTGATTACGTTTGTTTATAAGATCTGATCTTAAATTTTTTTGGAAAGACATAATATAATATAGGATACTTTGTGCCCTGTTATTTCCAAAAACACTCAAATCTTCAGATGTATCGTCATCAAAGGCAATGATGAAAATTTGCAAACTAGGAGAACTCGACCTACCTTGGTTGAGCAGAGGATGTCTGAACTCAGGCGGCGTAGGGCCGGGACAGTCCCTGTTTACCTTTAGATGCTAGCGGCGTTTCGCCTTACTGTGGTGTTTACTGTCCAGGAAAACTCCCTCTGGAGACACTCCTCTAAGACCGGGAGACTATCTTGAGCTAAATGCGTGCCATGTAACAGTGGCCTCTTCAAATCCTCAAAGGTATCGTGAATGTTTGTAGGAGAGACACTGCGCGCACCTCCAGCCATCGCCATTTAAATTGACATCCACACTTCCGTGGAAGTAAACATTACACTCACCTGGACTGTATGGGTCACGAACCGTGGACCCCACGCGTGTGAGGCCGTAGCTCTATCAACTCGGCTATGAGCAGTCTCAAAACAGGAAAGTTTCCAGAAGCAGCCTCCTGCTGCCTTGTTGCAGCGCCATGTTGCCTCGCGCTCCCGCCTCCACGTTCATCCGCAACGAAGCCTAGGTAGGAACTCTCATTTGTTCTGCCTTTGCCGCCAAGTCCTCCGGGATTGCTGTTCTTTTTGACTTAGAAAAAGTTTGATACCACTTGGAGGTACAATATTTTGTTCCAGACCCATTCTTTTAGTCTTTGTGGCAATCTCCCACTCTTCCTTTCTGGTTTCCTTTCTCATAGTTCCTTTAAAGTGAAACTTGGTGCCACGTTCTCTGCCTCTTTTCCTCAATTCGAAGGTGTACCCCCAGATTGTTTTTTAGCACGATTTTTCCCCCTCGTTTCCTTCCTGCCTTCCGTATGGTGATTTGATTGATTGATGAAGATTAAGCCACCCAAAAGGTGGCATGGGCATGAATAGCCCGTAAGTGGTGGCCCTTTGGAGCCATTTCCAGTGTCATTAGCTGATATTGGAGATCTGTGGAGGTGCGACTGCACCCTACGGAGAGGTCGTGACCTCTCCTGTATGGTGTTTTTCGGGCCTTTATGTAGATGATCTCTCTCCGCTGTCGAGGGGATGACTCTCCTTTCCTCCAGTGGTGGTTCTAACTTGCAATTGAAGCTGTGTCTTCCTGGGCCACCAATCATGGCTTCAGGTTCTCTACTTCTAAGACTTGTGCTATGACTCGGTGGCAGAATAACATTCTGCCAATATATGCACAAGACACTATAAGCCTCGCTACAGAGCAGACAGCCAATCCCAGCTCTTTATGCTCTCGCTCTCTTAAACGAAGTTGGCAGGTCATTCTTCGTCCCCCATTGTCACTATGATAGTCCCCTTCTCAATAAGGAATCTACTAAACTTTTGGAGTTGATTTTTGACACTCATTTGTTTGGAAAAGGTGTTCCTTATTCTGATTTCTACCCAGTCATTCATTCCTCAATCCGTACCCGTTGGCAGCATCGTTGATCTTCTGTTACTGGTAACTACATGCCCTTAAGGCTAGCCTGCCCATTGGCCTTTCCCCTATCACCGTAACAGGTGGTGGGAAAGGCTCTAGCAAGATTATGTAGTGCCCATACACGTTTAACTCACGGGCATGTATTGGAGCGCTCCCCTGCTCCCCCTTGTTTGAACTGCATTGTCCCTCTTATGGTCATGCATCACCTTGTTGAATGTCCCGATTTTCTTGACAGTCATGTGTCTTGATTTCCAACAGTCCGTCAATAGAATCCTTGATGAATCCGATACCTTTGATATTGCTTGCTTTATGCCCCTTTCTTCTCGTACTGGCATCCTTAGTGATATTTAGGAATTTTAAATCTCTTGTGACTTTGATGGTGCTATACATAGTCTCCCTGGATTGGTGCCTTCTTTTGATAATTACTTACTTGGGCACCACACGAGAAATATATACTGTACTGTATAATTTTACACAACACACAGAAATCACAATAGCGTGATGCATCAAATGAACAAATCGACAAGGGCTGTGACGAGGGTTCGAACCTATGTCCGAGAGGATCCCAGATGCGCCTTAATTGACTGAGCTACATGGTATAATTTTTATATTCCTAGAGGAAGGGCTGGAAAGAATTATTACGCGAAAGTACCAAGCCATTACGACTATGTAGCACTTGGAAGGGTCAGGATAAGGATTTGTTATGGGACGGGAGGAATGGAATGGTGCCCAACCACTTGGACAGTCAGGGATTGAACGCCAACCTGCATGAAGTGAGACCGTCGCTCTACCATCCAGCCCAAGTGGTTGGCAAGGGCTCGGCCAAAGCAGAAATGCTAAGGCAAAGATCAAGGAATGACCACCCAAATGTAATTTTAACTGGTTGGGAGGCATACAGCTATTGAAGAGAAACTAAGAAGTACTTACTTATTACTATGTGACAAATTTAAATTGCATTTCCCCAATTGTAAAAAAATTATTTTTGCACTAAACTGTTATATTAAATTTAATTTACTAAAAATGTATGCCTTTCATCAATAAATGTCATCTAATTAGTGCACTTATTTTTATTTGCTTATTTGTTATGTTAATTGTTTTTCTAGTATTTACAACATTTCTATCAATTTTACTTTTTTTTTACTGTATGTTGTAGTAGCTTTACTAAAACACACTTTTGTATATCCTTTGTTGTATTATTATTATTAAAATTGATTTATGTGTTCTTGCTAAAACTACATACCCCATAATGCAGTATCTAAGCTAGTCATCATTAAGCATCATCTTTATATTGTATATTATTTATATTTCTTGTACATCTCACATATGTTAGCTTCTCATTTTTGTTTATTTATATATACAAGAGTTCTTACATTCTTGTAAAGTCACTAGCATGCAGTGTCTTTTGGGCAAATCCTTAATCTTAATTTCCCTGGAATATGACCCCACCAAATCATTTAACAACAAGGTACCCATTCACTACTGGGTGAACAGAGGCATACAGTTAAGGATCGGCACCTAGTCAATCCTCCTTGGCCAGGATATGAACCCGGGCCAAATCACTTGCAAAGTGCAGGGTGAGTGTCTTTAACACTACTCCACAAGGTCTGCTCATTTAATAATACAGGGGATTGGGGGGGGGGCATTTCAATAGGAAGTGTTAACCCCATTATACCTATAAATAATTTATATCTTATTCTAAGTTTTGTTCAAAACACACTGCATAGCATAACTGTAGCTTCATTTATTTTTTTTACAACCACTATACCTACAATCACCTGGGCTGTATCATCTCCTGCAGCCCTGATGATTGAGCTATCTGATGTTACCTATGTCTCGATTGGCACCGGATCTGCATACTCATTAGCAACCCAGGATGCTACACTCACATTATTCTCTCATGGTACCACTACCCTGCATGGTCTTGGTGATTGAGCCTATCTGCAAGCTGCCTGTGTCTCATTTGGCACCAGTTTTACAGGCTACACCAGCGGCCACGGAAGCAAGAATCACATTTTTGTTTTTCTCCACAGTCGCCTTTTGCTACCAGAGGGGAATTACTGTAGCAAGTGAGTAATATAGTTGTTCGAAGTCCTCAGAAGTTCCACTGCAGCCAATTAAATATTCCCATTAATCCCACATAACCAATCCCTAAGAATTGCTCATTGCTAGAAATTCTACAATAAATACTTAAAGGTCTCCAATAATCCCAGGTGCACTAATTACAATCAATACATGTTACCAAGGATTTATACAAACCATTAAAAACATACAACAGAATAAAGCTTTCCCATTAGTCAAATTACAAGAAACTTAGGCCTAGAAACAGGTCAGGTAAGCATGAATGTAAGTTGCCAAAATCATAGCATTAAGTAAAATTCCAACTCTTGCACAAGACACTATAAGCCTCGCTACAGAGCAGACAGCCATTCCCAGCTCTATTTAAGCTCTCACCCTCTTCTGAGCTCTGTTCTTGCCCTCCTTCACACACTCTATCTCTGGCCTTACTCAAGCTCTCTGCTCTTGGCCTCGCACAAGCTCTCCCTCTCTGGCCACCTTCAGCATTACATCTTACCTGACAAACAACCATTCTTTTTTAATGTTGTTACCCAAAACTGCATGTGTTATAGACCTAGAAAAGAAAGACAAAATAGCTCAATGTCAAAACCATCTGCAAAAAAGCATAAAAGACCAAGTGGTGAGTTGGACAATAACAATAAGGGCACCGAAGAACCAGCCCTAGGCTCCACTCCACCCACAGAATTTCCAAGAAACAAAGACTTCAAAACAGAGCCATGATCTGCATCAGACACTTTTGACAGGGGAAGGAGGGGGGAAGAGAGAGAGAAAAAAAAGTCACCTGAGAGAAGGAAACAGAGCCTCACATACATCCTGCAGAGAAACAGACGGTAGCAGAACCTTGTCAGGAAACATCAGCTACCTCCACCACAAAACCTGGAAAGGACAGCCCTGAGAAAAGCCAAGCAAACTCCCAAGAATACTTGTTGAACATGGGAAGCTGGCAAAGCACAATGACTGCTCAACCTGAAATCAAGATAATACAAAATGACTGACATGAGGCTCCCAAGTCAGCTGAACTCCACAACAAAACAACCCCTTAGCAGCCACTGCCTGTCAGTTTCTTACTCTGGAAAAGCAGAGCCAGCAAGAGCCAGCCCCAACAAAGGACACAAAAGTGACCAAATATACACAATGCCAGGTAGAAGAAGAATGGAAGGGGATGATTGAAGAGGAGGAACATCAGAAATGCTACCCCCCCAGGATGGAGATTCCACACCCCTGGGCAGGAGCTGATGCAGCAACGATACCACGACAATGAATGTCGTAGGTCTCAGGGCAGAAAGGCAAAGCCACTCACAGGTGGTATAGTGGAGGTAGTATCAGAGGACCATGGGAATGCAATAAGAATTCAGAACCCGGTAACCTTGCCAAGTTCTGAGGGACTAACTAAGCAGGAAGCACTGGGCACATGAGGCTGCTCATGAAATATCAGATGCTAAAACATCCTAGGGGCAAATGTGACTGTTAAAGTTTTAAGTGGTGTGCCTTAAAAAGTGCACAAGCACCCTGTGCTACTCCAAAGGAAGAAACACCACCTGCCCCATCCTCAAAGCCTTGCAGAGGAGACAAAGACCCTTGTAATGGGTCTAAAGGCAAAGCTCCCTCTGCAGGTGAGAGGAACAGCCATCCCAACCCACTATGGAAGATAAGCCTGGTTAGGCAAAGACAACACCAGTGAACACCTAGAAATAATCACTCTAGGTACATACATTTCGATTTTAATGGATAATTAGTCCACACAAGAAGCAAAGTATAAATATAAAAGAACAAGAAATAAATGCTAAAATACAAAACAAATACAGTACAACCAAATGGCCCACATTGTGTCCAGGA
>WNGS01109635.1:17256704-17281545 GCA_020271785.1 Procambarus virginalis
AACTAGCATATTAAATGAAAAATTGTCTGTAGGTTCCATCTTGTGATTATATTCAGTGAATATTGTAATGAATTGTGAATTATTAATTTTATTAGAAGTTGTTATGCCCAAAGGCAGGCTTGAGTGGAGGTGGCCTATTTTTTCATTCCATAGAGTCTCTAATTAAAAATAATTTAATTATGATAAGGCTCCAGAAAGTCTTGTTTGGTATTTATGTATCACTGATAATTAGTACCCTGCTATCTTTACTATTGACTTCGATGTTAATAATTAATGGTCGTTTCGTTTTGCAGCTAATAATTACTGAATTACCAAAAAATGAGCAAACAATAGACTGAGTGGTGCTGCTTACAAGAAGCTTTGTGAAGACAGAGAAGGAAGTAAAGTGTGACATTTATAGATTTTGTCGGTTAATGGAATTCTCAGACACAACTTCAGCATCTTCTGGAAAGCAAGATGATCATCCTCAATTTGACATAGCTTTAGAGATAAATGTTAAACGACAACTTCAAGTGAATCCCCAAATAATCAAGATCAACCCTTGTCTACATCACAAATTTTCCTACCCATCTATCACCCACAGTCTGTTTAATGATTCTGGGAACTGGCCCATTCAAATGATAAGACAGTCTGAGAACAGAACTTGTTAAACATAGACAATACATTTTAAAAACATAAATAGACCATTTCCAGTTTATTTAAATAATAGGTCAATGTCAAAAGTTTGGCATTTCAAAACTTTTGAAAATGGAGGAAAAATTTAAAAGTTATGGCTGATATTCTCACGATCAAAATGCAGCTTGCATGGCTTTTGCTGTCATCTCTTCAACAATAGCCCCAGTGCGTATTGGAAAACAAGAATTTTTTTACTAGAGGTAACTAAATCTGAAAGTGCCTGAACATGAAACTGTTCACATCATACCGGATGGTTTGAACAATGAAAAAGAGTTGTCAATGCCTTCAGTTGAATGCTGCAACAGATAATGCACATCACTTGCAAATTCTGCTACTAAGTGGAAAGGAGTACTGAAATCCATTTATGACTGCATCATGTTCTTGACAAAACATCTTGCATTCTGAGGTCACTGAGAGAACTTAAATGAAGTTAGCAATTATGGAAACGACTTGGAGTTAATAAAACTAATTGCTAAATATACCCCAGTAATTAGGGAACATCATACAAAAATAATAACTAATGACAAGATATCCACTTCATATTTACCCCCTAGCATTCAAAATGAGTTCCTCATACTAATCAGTTGTAATGTTTGAAAATGTAGAAATGATAATGTGTTTAATGCAAAATACAACTGCCATAATTTTTTAAAGTACACCAGATACATCATAAACTGATCAGATGTCTCGTATAATTCACTGTCCATTGAAAACAGTAATATATAGGCAGTTGCTGATCTCATTATCACTAAGCTTTGTAAGGATGGACTGGATATCCAGAATTGTCATGGTGAAGGGTACGACAATGCTGCTATGATGACAGATATTCAATGAGAAGTTCAATGCAGAATTCTTGATGTTAGTAAATACACTGCTTTCATTCCTTGCAATAACCACTCTTGAACATGGCTGAAGTTCATGCCGTGGGACTGAGTTCTAATGCTGTAACCTTCTTTGGGACAATTGACAATTTTTTTTCTTCCTCTACCTTTTGATTTTGGTTTTAACAAAACATTTCAAAATCACTGTCAACCAAGTCTGATAATTGGTGGGGTGCCAAGTATGATGTCATTTCTAATCTTTAGAACTTGACTCGCACTCCCAGTACTTTAGTAGAACTGAGTGCAGGGATCTCTGAAAATCAGGACACAAAGGACCGTGTTGAAGCTTTGTTGCCCTCCATAATTCAAAAAATTAATTGTGTACTTATTTTTCAGGAATCCAATACTAAAAGAAATCAATGATGCTCAGCTATATTTTCAAAGAACATGACGTTTTGGACAAGTGTGCATTAAAAATGACCTTTTTGTTGACCAGATCACACACTAGAAGGTGAACGGATGACGACGTTTCGGTCCGTCCTGGAACATTCTCAAGTCGATTGTGTCAATTGTCGATTGTGTGAGTCGATTGTCAAGTACTTTAGCCACGTTATTGTGACTCATCACCTGCAATGACCTTTTTATCCCTGTTTCTAACTAATAAATGAGAGAGCAATATCCAATGCTGCAGATGCCAGTGAAAAGTTCTGCAATGAAATGCACGTCAGTATATACAGCAGAGTAGGAAGGAGAAGAATGCCTGCGGAGTAAGTGTGTGATACTGGGTTGACCGTGCAAGAGGTTGTATGCAGATAATTTTTTAAATAATAAATCAATTGTTAGTAGAAATTGGAAAATGCACAGTTTGTCTTAAAAATATGAATGATCACTTTGGACTAATTCAAAAGATGTGATAGAAATTCAAAGATGAAATTAATACCAAGGTCAATATTATTTTTTCCATCTACAATGAGAATAATCCAGGAAGTCTACTGGAAAAAGTGTTTGTGCAGACACTTGCTCAGTTGCAAAAGCATAAATACCAACAACTTATTTATTATAATTTATTCATTATTTATTTATTATTAACAGTGATCCAAAGAATTGGGATGTGTTAAAAACTACTTCAGTGAATCATTAAATGGGATCCGGTGGAATCTTTGCATCAAACAACTGCCCTCTGCATCTGTATGCGCATGTCTGTGGAAAGTCCCAAACGAAATTTATCGAAAATGAAACTTATTAGAACTTACCTCGCGTCAATTACAAGCCAATCTAGACTGAGCAATTTCGTTTTTATTTTAAATTAACTAAAAAATGTGAGCCAATAGATACAATAAAATTTTTCATGAATTTTATATCGAGTCTGAAAATTTAAGTAATCAGTAATCATAATACAAGTTAAAATTATGTATTGTGTATTATGTAGTAATGTTAAAATTGAATTTATTTAAGCTTTTCTTTCAATAAAAGTTTTGTTTAAAAATGTGTTTGATGTAAAGGGAGGGGGGGGGGAGGTGAAATGCCATATGCATTTTCACCCTGAGTGACAAAAAGTACTGGTATGCCTCTGCAATGACATCAATAAACTTGGACAATAAGAGAGATTCAGAAGTGGTTCTGTTACCAGAGGACCACATAAAGGATACTGTGCGAGGCAAAGGTATAAAGACATGCTAATATATGGTTTCCAGAAATGAAAATCATGAGCTATGAGGAGAAGCTCGAAGTGTTCAATATGCCAAAGTTAGAACACAGAAGAAAAAAAACAGAAAAAAGGGTAAAGGTGATATGATCACTATATACAAAACAGAAATAGAGTCAACAAAACTTGAGGCATTCTTGAAATCTGCATCTTCTAGAGCTAGATTATAGATTCAAGCTAAGGAAAAATGGGCATAAAAATTTTGAAAGTTCTCTATTGCAAACAGTGGTAGACAGTTGGAACAGGTTAAGTATTCCAACACTTATTAAGTATGTGATAAGGTGGTAAAAGCTAAAACTCTCAATAGTTTCAAAGAGTCATATTTCAGAGTACTGGGAAGATGGGACACCTCGAGCACAGCTCTCATCCTGTAAAAACACACACACACACACACTCACTTGCACTTAAGGAACAGGTTGTGGAAGCCAATACTATTCATAATTTTAAAACCAGGTATGATAGGGAAATGGGATAGGAGTCATTGCTGTAAACAACTGATGCTCGAAAGGCGGGATCCAAGAGTCAATGCTCGATCCTGCAGACACATATAGGTGAGTACATATAGGTGAGTACACACACACACACACACACACACACACACACAGGATAGGTAATTACCAAATTACACTTTGGTAATTACAGACACAGTCCATCACTTCCAAAGGGCCATGCTAATGCTCATGCCAGTCCACAAGTAGTCACTAAGTGAATGATGAGCAAGTTGTTCCCAGCCGCGTTTGCACTACAGGTGGCTGGCATTGATCCTTTGGCGCTCTCTTTCCTTGGCTGGCCCCAGTCACTTCTGTGTTCCAACAATAAGTTATCATATCTTTACCAACATTAATTAATTTTCTTTGTATAATAACAACAGTTCAATATTCAATAAACTTTCTCATAGAAAAATAATAAACCATTATAACATGATATTTTACTCTCTATTCTTGATAACATTTCCTGCTATCTAACATTCAACTTGGTGATGTGCAAAGAAAATACAGGGGTTAGGAAGTTTCCTCAAGTACACTGTGTATCTACATTAATGCCTTTGGTATAGAAGAGTTGAGTATGTAAGGCTCTGTATATAAGTGAACTATATTAATGTACTTACATTCATAACAATAGTATACAACAGTCTGACAACAGCAACTGTTACCATCCTCATAGAATAATAATCTCTCTGTACACTAGACATGTAAGTCACAACCCAATGGTAAGAATTGCACATAAGGCTGAACCGAACCACAGTTAACATGCCACTAGCAGCTTCACTGGACCTACCTTGGCTGGCTGCCATGTATCCCTGCCCAACAACGATGGCAAAACACCATCAACACCTTTTACAATACCGTGGCCAAGAAATGCCCGGATAGTCTTTCTATTCCAGGCTCAGAACAAGTTCACACTGCGGCAATTTAAAAGATGACATTTAAGGTGGAGAAGAATAAAAAAAATATAGCAATGAGATATACACTTGCCATTCAATGAATTGCAGGTATTCCCACTGTGAGGTAAATTATGAGTTTCATATACCTAGAAGAGAAATAATTTCCTTAATGTAATCAATGGTAAAAGCAAGGTAGGGAGCATGTACACATTACTTGTGGGTAAATGGGAAATAGAGATGCACGAACCCCTTGGTACCCACCAAACTTTAGCATTCCCCCCTTTTGTACTGGTAAAAGTTTAAATCACAGGACTGCTCTGGCATTGAAACATCACATTGGCTTCCCTCAACCCTATACAAGAGCAAACATACCCCCACTGTCTTAAGAAGCTTCATGTACATTTTTTCTTTTAGTTTAATATAAATGTTTCTTATAAAACTTACCTTGAAAGTCATATTTTTTTATAAGAACATACATTAAAATCTTCTTGTCAATATATTATTCTAATCTTAACATTTTCTTCATGTTGTAATAAAATTAATAAACTGAAGGTAATTTCTGTTTGACATACTACAGTATAACAAATTTTATCCTCAATCAATACCTTCAAAATATCAGCAGGCTAGGCAGGGCCACAGTCATAATGATAAATATAATTTACAATAAAACTGCTACAATTAGCATATTTGTCTTTTTAAAATCCCGAGGGATAAAAGTGAACAATAACAATTTGATCCAGACAGTGGAGTGTACATGCTTTGAGATAAGACCACAGTAAGACCATGGTACACCCTGCAACTTGCAATGACTGGTAGCAGGCAGGTCAAAAGGGATAGAATGACCATATACAGATGAGCGTACAGATGAGCACATGAATAACCCGACACTACTGGCATGGGTCAGATTACTTGGACAGCAGGTGCTTCAACATGCTCTCTGACTTGCCCTTGTCACTCCCATTATTAGTACGACTATCTTCCATCTGTAACAAAAAAAAATATAAAATATATTATCAAACCAATCCAATATGAAATATAAATCAAGCAATAAACATGGGGAAAGAAAAATCAAATTCAATAAAGTAAAATATTGCTTTTAAATGCTGGTAATTAAATTAATAATAGCAAAGCTTTTTTGTTACTACTCACAAAACCTGTCTACCAGAACCAAGTGCTAAAATTCAACAATATTCCTTTCTGAACATGCAAATTAATATCAGTAATGCAGATGATGAGTCACAATAACATGGCTGAAGATATGGTGGTGAAACCCCACAACAGAAAATGAAGAAACAATGACATTTCTTCATTCCCTGATGTGTGGCTTGATCATATCAGTAATTTTCACTAAAATTGTATGAAACTTTCTCAATACATACATACATACATACATACATACATACATATCCTGAGGTGGTTTCACAGGTGTACTAATACCTTCTTGGTTTTGTTCTTCTGTGGAGGAGCTTTTGTCCCAGAGGGGACATGTTTTTCCCCTTTTTTGTTCTTTGATGGTTTTCCTTAGTGGATCATCCCATCACCCCTTGGTATCAATCCCATGTGCTATTCAGCACTTCGGACTCAATTTTAGCAGGTTTCAATCATTGCTTTCATGTCAGCTCTTGCTTTCCCTTTGGGTTTTTCAGGGTTTGGTTACATTTTGTCATCCTCCCCGTTACTCAGTATGTTTAAATACACTTTATCTGTGGGATGAGGCTGCTTCCGAATTCTTGAGGTTTGGTTCTCTATGTGAATCACTTGCAGGGTGTCTAACGTTCTCGTGGATGGATTATTAAGTTTCTGTCACTGAGCATGCCATCGATGATGTGTCGTCCTATTAGCTCTATGAGATCTTAGAGTTGGCTTGAAACTGGTGCCTTACCTTCCTGTGTGGCTCTGTTCCCCAATTGCGTGACTCTTGTAGTGGATGGCTTTTGACTCTACGTGTCGAGATAGAGGTTCATTTACCTTTCACCCCAGTTCAGTTGTTAATCTGGGTTCTGTTTAGTCTGAAGTCATACTTGGGGTGGGTGATCCTTGTGACTCCTTGGTGGCAGGACTAGCCTTAGTTTCTGAACCTGGACGATTTCCTGTGACTGCCTTTTTCAGCAGATCGGCCCATCAATGTATTTCACCAGTTCAAAGTTTTCTGCTTTTCATATGTGGAGTTTTTCATGTGGGTCTATCACAATTTGTATGGCAAGCAGGTGGCTGGGTTGACGATATCCCACCTGTGTCTTCCTTTGCAGCAACAGTAAGAAGTTGTCTGGCACTTGTTTGGGCTGTCTCTCCTGGCCTAGTTTTTCTTCTTTTTCTTTAATGCCTGTGACTTCCTCTCCACCCTGGACATCTTATTCTCTGTGGTTAATTAGTTTCAGGGAGTCACCAGGGAGGTTTTCCCAAGACACTCAGGAGTGAGTGTAATGAAATACATCTTTAAGGTAGAACCCCAGTGTCCCAGACTCCCTCTTTTCCTCCCTTCCAGATTCATTGGTGAACTGTTCATCAGCTCCAGAACTGACCAGGAGATCTGACTGTGAGCAGGGGCCAGGCCACCTCATGATGGCAACTGGTACTAATGAGCTGTGAGATAGTATGAATGAATCTCGTTCCATGTGACTCATTTGTAGAGTTGTTTGGCGGTTTTTGAGGCTTTGTTTTCTGTGAACCCCCCAGTTGTCTGTAAAGCTTTGCTGACTTTCTGGATGCTTTCCTAGCAGGGTGGCAAACTCGCTCCCTGTACCTCTGTGAGTGGGCTATGTTCTGGCTCTGGTTCCTGGTAGGCCAAACGGAACTTCCGCGACTGATGTGACCTTTTAGCATGGAGCGATCTCAGCAAGATAGCTTCACGGAGCACCAGGCCTCTACCAGACAGAGGTGTTTCATCACATTTAGAGCTGGAATTCCACAAAATACTGTAGTTTGGAAAAATTTAATCAAAGTGTTAGAGGGATGTATGTATTCTGTCCATGTGGTGTAGTGGTAAAACACTCGCCCAGCACTGCGAGCACTTTGGTCTGGGTTTGTATCCTGGCCGGGGTTGATGGACCGGATGCCAAACCTTAACTGTCGCCTCTGTTCACCCAGCAGCGACTGGTTATCTGGTTGTTAAATGATTTGGCAGGTCGTATTCCGTGGAAAAAATTTGAATTGAGGACGTGCTCAAAACACTGTGCGTGCTAGGGGCTTTACAAGAATGTAAAAACTCTTGTGTGTACAGTATTCTGAAATTAAATTATGATGTAGGTTTGTGTTCTAAATTATACAAGTTGTGTTGTGTAGTTCAACTTTGTAGTTGGTAGAGAGAAGTGATAACTGTTGTGGTGGGATTACTAGTCAGCCCAAGGGCCTACACAATAACGAATCTGGCCTTGTCATTTTCAATTCAGTATTAATATACCACTGATTGTTACTCAAGAATGTTTTGCATCCATTGTAGCCTGTCTCAATGCTGTAGTTATATTACAAATCTGGCAACCATAACTTTCAGAAACGAAATGGAATAATATTCTTAACAGAATCTGCATAACATGTTACACATGCATTATGTGCATGTCAAATTGCAAACATAAATATACAAGAAAAATAATAATATTACTGGCTTTAAATCAGCTCTATTCATACTGTAATGAAAGCTACATTATGAATGAACCAAAAACTGGTGACATTACAGTTCTATATAACATAAATAGCAGTCAAGCAACTTACTCTGGGTGAAGAACTCAACCCTCCAGTCTGGCTTGTATTTACACTTTCTCCTCCCCATTTGTTGTTCTCTGTGAAAAATTAAACTTTAATTAAAAGATGCATTTACATTTCTTATGATAATCATAAAAATTAATGAATACAATTTCAAATTATTTAAAAAGTAATATTATATTGTATTTGACCATAGTGTGTATATTACTAGAAGTTATTTTGGTGATGTACAGTACTGTACTGAATTATTAAATTATCATATTATACTAAGTAACTGTTGACCAATCAAAATGCCCACTCCTTGAAAAATTATAAACAGTAAAATCTTTGGTTTTATCTATATTTTCATTTTTTTCAAGTACAATAATTATATAAATACTGTACAACATCATTCATATTTCTACAAATTTTTTATTGTGCCATAAACTCATATTATATCTATAAACTTTCGACCTTAATTTAAACTTAATATGAAGATAAAACAGTATTTAACTGTTTATAATTAATATATAAAACCCATAACAGTTCTCAAATAAATAAATAAATAAATATATATATATATATACACACACACAATACATATATACATACACAGTATTATGCAAAGATGATTCATGTTTATTGTGTAATCTAGTGTAAAATATACAAATCAAATTTACCATATTTGATTTAGAATTCAAATTCATAACATGACCCATTACAGAGGAAATAATATAATTTACGTGCTTCTATGTAATGAACACTATTTAGTTACTTTAAAAGGCACAAGAAGTAACTATTAGACTCTAGCATGAATAGAGACTTGTTACAAAAAAAATTTAATTTCCCACTTTGATCATTAAACACCACTGAAGTACAGTATGAACAAAATGCTACTCTTCAAGCATATACAATATAAAAATGAGCAAGGAAATGAGACTGTCAGAGACTGGCTTTGAATGTAATGAAATGCCTTTTCTGGTCTTTCGGTGGCACCCTGTTACTTATTACCTGGTTCGCTCTACCCAATTCAAATTAGTCTTTAAAAGCCTACTGGAGACCAGAGACCAAAACCTGGTCCCTTCACGGAGCTGCAAGGAGTAAAGGATTCAATATCACTTTAACTGAAGGAAAAATAATCATAAAAGTAGGGCCAACTAAAACAGAAAACAGGAAGGTAAATAATTATTAAATCCACAAGAAAACAAAACTAGAAAATATGAACAAAAATGAAACAGTAGTGGGTAAAATCAAAATAATGCAGAAAATGTGCAAGACAAGCATGTGTTCTTTTTCTCTGGTATCAGCCAACTGCCAAATGTTGGCAGCAGCTCAAGCTGCCAATTCCTTCACACCACATGGCCAGTCTTGATTTGATGGAAGGCCAAAATCCATGACACCTAAAAGGTAATGGAAGGGTCCAGGGAGCCATCAAAAGACCCATTTGAAAGAGGCATTTCATTACATTCAATGCTGGTTTTCTGAGAGGGTTACATCAGTGCTATCTCACCAAAGAGAAAAAAATCAAAAGAGAAAATCACCAGGTGTGGAGGAGAGCAGAAGTCCATAACCCCCAAGAGAATGAAGTCAGGGACAAGAAACTTGACTCAAAGCCACACGCAGGCCCAGCACAGCCCTGACAAATGAATCACTTATCAGCTGTGGTCCCTGTTAGAATGCCACAATCCCCACGCCTGAATCTTAGCCCAAGACATAGTGACAAACACAGTGGCCAAAGCCACAAACTTCCACACAATATAGAACAGTGCACCCTGAAAAAGGACCATCAAAGGCAACAAGGGACAGACAAAACAAAATGCCAAGAACCCAACACTGCCACTGCTGCAACGAGACATGTTACTAGTGGACTGACGCATGTTAACTGACTAAGGCCCATAAAAACTGGGACCATAGCTGAGCCAGCAGAAAAAAATGTTAACAAACAACCCCAACCCAGAAATAACTGGAGCAGGAACTAAATTAGAAGACACAAAATACAATTCAAGTCCTGCCAGCCAAAAGAAAAGTTTCCTATGGCCACGTGGCCAGGGAACATGGCAAAAGAGACCCCCCCCCCCCACTGGACTAAGCAGACTAACAAGGAATGAAACAGAGAGACCACCTGCATGAATATAGAACACACCCTGTACAAGCAGAAACAGAACCACCAGAAAGCAGGCTGGGTTAAGCAGGAGCACAGAGCCCATAGAAAACAGAAAATGCAGAGTATGTCATGATGTAGAATGCCCTTACTGCCAGACAAATGGAACTGTACCCTTTCCAGAAAAAAACAAGGAACATGGCACAAAATCCCCACCCCTAATGCGAAGGAGAGAAAATGAGCCCAAAGGCCAGAAAACCAGCAAAGTATCACTGGAGCCACACAACAGACCCCTTGTGATATGAAGGAACACAGAGAACTGGGACAGCTCAAAGCTAAAAACCCAACCAGGAACAAAACAAAGGACCCCAAGACCCCAGCTCCCACACAACTTCAGATCACCAACTAAGAACCCATGAACACAGGCAGGTGCAGGAGGAAGACAGCAAAGCCACATAACACAGTATGCACATACAAACAGAAACCAGTGAAAGGCAAACTAAGGAACAGGTAGAGCCCCAGTACACCCCACTGCTCTGCCCTACCCAACACGGCAAGGAAAAGACTAAAAGAGCAAGAAGGAACAGAAGCACACGAGCAAAGGCTAAACCATTGTGAAAAGTAGTGCAAAGGAACAGCACAAGATAGATTGGGAAACCCAAGCAGAACATAAATGCACAAGAGAAGTAAGGGAACCCAACCAAAGTGCTGTGCAAACAAGCAGCTGAGTGGAAGAAGCAGGTCTTGTACTGAAAAAGTAATTACCTCACCATGTCCCAAACTAATATGCAAAGAGATTGATCAAAAAGGAAATCAGTAAAGGAACCATCCAAGCTCGACCCCCACAACAGAACTAACTGGAATACTATCAGGCAACCAAGAATCCTAGTCAGACCAGCTAGGATGAGCTATGTCCCCCAGCCAATGAATGAAGGAAACTTGGAAAACAAGATAGAATAATCCACAAAAGGGCCCCCCTAGAGGCACATGAAGGAAGTGGACAAGGGGCCATGCCTAGAGAAGATGCCACAAGGAAAACAAAGAAAGATCCCCATTACATGGGGATGCTATCCCATCTAGAAAATGAGGCTGGCTAATGTACATAAGATAAACACCCCCAGAGGGTGCAAAACAGTGAATGCAAAGAGGAACAGAGCCACTACTAAGTACTCCTGGCCCAAAGACAGGCTGGAAGCCCAAACCAGCTAGCTATCAAGGCAAGCTAGCTGTTATATGCCCCAAACGTCATATAACACCAGATTGACAACACCAAAACAAATAGAATCTTTTTTTTTCTTTTTCAGGCCACTCAGTAAAAAATATAGAAGGCATTGGAAAAGAAATACAAATACAGAAAGAATGTCAAGTGAAAATACCCCCTGCAGATGGTATGAACAAGCAAGCAGGAAGGACACCCATGAACCCAACCTCACTTCCCACCCCCAGCCCTGGGACTCCCATGAAATGAAGATCCCAGGGCAGAGCCACAAACTGTGCTGTGGCTCTATGTTGTTGACAGATAGGTGTCTCCCTAAAGGAAGGAGCCGGGCCTCAAACTACATCCTCCCTGAGAAACAGAAGACAATGGAACCCCTGGCAGACTAGCTAAACAACCTCCATTGCAGATGTGGAAAAACCCAGCTACATCCAACAAAATACATGCCTCAGACTCTGAAAACCATAGAAACAGCAGAGCCCAAGGCAATGGAGGGGAATAAGAACCTTGAAACACCAGAAGGGCCAGGAGAAAGAAATGAAGAAGCAAATGGAGAACATAGGAACCATCAATTGTCCCACTCTGTATCACAATACAGTAATACACAAAGGCCAACTTGGGCATACCCCTCACCTCCAAACCACAATAACACACATGTAAAAACATACCAGTAAAGCAGCACCTGCCTGATAATGAGCCTCACCCTGGTCTCAAAAAAAGGCAAAACATGGCAAAGAGAAACTAATAGATAGAAGGAATGCAAGGAAACTTCATACTGTTCCCAAAACGAAAAACACAGGTGGAATGTCAACAATTCAGCCACCTGTGCACCATACAAAAGATAAGATGTGAAGATCAGAGGAAAATGCTGAATCCGCAGCATATAGAGGTGCAGAGAAATCCGCAGAGGTGCAATAGGTATGCTGAGGGAGAACTCTATTAACATCAAGGCCCAAGACTTTTCAACACTCCCGCTACATGTAAGGAGCATAACTGGCCGGCCTCTCACAGTGTTTAAGAAAGAACTCGACAACACCTCAAAGAATACCTGATCAACCAAGCTGTGATTTATACGTCAGGCTGTAAGCAGCCTTGTCCAACAGCCTGGTTGGTTGGCCAGACGACCAATCGGGAGGCCTGGTTGGAGACTGGGTGGGGCTGTTGATCCCTGGAAGTTACACAAGGTAGGTAGGTACATCTCCAGACTGATTCTCTGAAAGGGGCAGATTCACAGAGGTTCAGACAATGGTCCAAACAAACAAGAAACCATGGCTGAGTTAGCCACCAAGGAGCTAGAAGGAACATCTTGCCTGTTTAAGTCTCCAACCTGGACAACAGCTGGAGGAACAGTTGGACTGGAGAGAACAAATAAAGGAATCGCCCTCTCCTATCAATTCACAACAAGAGCGTAACAATCAGGGAATGGAGGCACGTAAGAGGGAAGCCACTGGTTTCATGCTAATATGAAAGGTTCAGCTCAGGCCACCTAATGTCTTGCAGAGGAACTGGAAGGATGTGTCATCAACAGTCCACTATAGGGAAATGAGACAGAAACAAGAGAGAGTCTGTGAGAAAGTTAGACACACATGCACATGAATCCACATAGAGAACCAAACCAGAGAATCCTGAGAATCCAAAGCTACTCACAGAGTCAACCTCTAAAAAGAAAAACCTAAGTAACTACCTACGATTCAGATAATGAACCATCTGAGAGCAATCGGAATGGAACCAGAGAATGCATCCGGAGAAAGATGTACCTTCTAAAGGGTATGCCACACTGTAGCAAACTCATGCACTATATTATGCACCAAATGGAAAAGACCCAACATCTCTGGGTGGCCTGGTGAGCACTGGTCACTAAGCCCAGCCCAGGGCCAAGGCACCTGTTACAACACTGAGCAACAGGAAAGGAGCATGCCATGGAAATCTCGCGGGAGGGGGCGAGTGAGGGAGGGAGGGGTGAGTGAGGGAGGGCTTGGTGTGTGAGTGAGGGAGGGGCGGGTAGTAGTGAAGGAGAGGTGGCGGAGGGAGGGAGAGAGGGTGGGGCGGGGAGGGTGTTGGAGAGGTGACGGAGGGAGGGAGGGCGGGCGGGGTTCCATTGCCCACAGGCCGTCCTGCTGGAGCCGAGTGTCAGGAATTTCCTTAAGTATTAAGGACGGTCGTGCGTCACCCGCGTACACTGACTTCCGTTAAGATACGCAGCCGCCACGGCTCTCTCCGTGACGCAGCCGCCACGGCTCTCTCCTTGACGCTGTCGCCACGGCTCTCTCCGTGACGCTGCCGCCACGGCTCTCTCCGTGACGCAGCCACCACGGCTCTCTCCTTGACGCTGTCGCCACGGCTCTCTCCGTGACGCAGCCGCCACGGCTCTCTCCGTGACGCTGCCGCCACGGCTCTCTCCGTGACGCAACCGCCACGGCTCTCTCCGTGACGCAACCGCCACGGCTCTCTCCGTGACGCTGCCGCCACGGCTCTCTCCGTGACGCAGCCGCCACGGCTCTCTCCGTGACGCAGCCGCCACGGCTCTCTCCGTGACGCAGCCGCCACGGCTCTCTCCGTGACGCAGCCGCCACGGCTCTCTCCGTGACGCTGCCGCCACGGCTCTCTCCGTGACGCAGCCGCCACGGCTCTCTCCGTGACGCAGCCGCCACGGCTCTCTCCGTGACGCAGCCGCTACGGCTCTCTCCGTGACGCTGCCGCCACGGCTCTCTCCGTGACGCAGCCGCCACGGCTCTCTCCGTGACGCAGTCGCCACGGCTCTCTCCGTGACGCAGCCGCCACGGCTCTCTGCGTGACGCAACCGCCACGGCTCTCTCCGTGACGCAGCCGCCACGGCTCTCTCCGTGACGCTGCCGCCACGGCTCTCTCCGTGACGCAGCCGCCACGGCTCTCTCCGTGACGCAGTCGCCACGGCTCTCTTCGTGACGCTGCCGCCACGGCTCTCTCCGTGACGCTGCCGCCACGGCTCTCTCCGTGACGCAGCCTCAACACGCACACACCCTGGAGGCCAAAAGCAATTATTATTATTATTATTATTAACATCTTTATTAACAAAATTTAATTATAATTTTGCCAAGTCATATTAAAGTGAGGATAATGCTGGTATATATATATATATATATATATATATATATATATATATATATATATATATATATATATATATATATATATATATATATATATATATATATATATCATTGTTACAATCAACTATATTACTGTATACATGTTTCAATGTATGAATATGTAAAACAACTTTCTATTGTGCACTGCCACACAAGGGCAGGGATGGGTTCATAAGTGATGCAGCTTAGAAGTAATTTAAATAAAATCAACAATGTAGTGTTCTAGTGAATGCATTAAAGGTTTATCACAGAGTTTACAATCTGAGTATTCTGGTAGTGGCTCAGCCTCACTAACCTGCCAGATGTGTCTATAGCCAAGGCGAATTACCACAATGACTACATCACATTGCCTGGTTCGGTTACTGTGCTGACCATACAAATACCTATTATTACAAAACTTGTCATAACTTTTAATACTGCAGCTTTCAGGTCTCTGGGCGCATTTCTCAGTTCTTCTAAATCTGAATCAATTTCTTTAAATTGTATGTTTCTAAGAATTGCATTAGATAGTCCAAAGTCAAAATCAATGTTTTCTTTCCTGCAAGCCTCATTGGCCAATCGATCTACGAAGTCATGTTTTCTAACTCCAACATGGGATGGGATCCACACAAATTGTATACAAGAGTTATTATCATTGGCAAAAACTACATTCCATTTAATATTACAAGCTACTTCAGACATACATTGTGATGGGTTATTTAAGGACTGCAGAGCACATGACGTCATCGTGTTGGTCGGAAACGTTTTGGGACAGTGTGTGAACGTCCGCGTGTCACCACCGGGCTCTCAGAACACGGACCACCACGGACCACGGAGACACAGAACGTGACCACAGAGACACAGAACGTGACCACGGAGACACAGTACGTGACCACGAAGACACAGAACGTGACCACGGAGACACAGAACGTGACCACGGGGACACAGAACGTGACCACGGAGACACAGAACGTGACCACGGGGACACAGAACGTGACCACAGAGACACAGAACGTGACCACTGAGACACAGAACGTGACCACTGAGACACAGAACGTGACCACTGAGACACAGAACGTGACCATGGAGACACAGAACGTGACCACGGAGGCACAGAACGTGACCACGGAGACACAGAACGTGACCACAGAGACACAGAACGTGACCACGAAGACACAGAACGTGACCACGAAGACACAGAACGTGACCACAGAGACACAGAACGTGACCACGGAGACACAGAACGTGACCACAGAGACACAGAACGTGACCACAGAGACACAGAACGTGACCATGGAGACACAGAACGTGACCACGGAGACACAGAACGTGACCACGAAGACACAGAACGTGACCACGGAGACACAGAACGTGACCACGGAGACACAGAACGTGACCACAGAGACACAGAACGTGACCACAGAGACACAGAACGTGACCACAGAGACACAGAACGTGACCACAGAGACACAGAACGTGACCACGGAGACACAGAACGTGACCACGAAGACACAGAACGTGACCACGGAGACACAGAACGTGACCACGGAGACACAGAACGTGACCACAGAGACACAGAACGTGACCACAGAGACACAGAACGTGACCACAGAGACACAGAACGTGACCACAGAGACACAGAACGTGACCACAGAGACACAGAACGTGACCACAGAGACACAGAACGTGACCACAGAGACACAGAACGTGACCACAGAGACACAGAACGCGGCCATGGTCGTTCACACCTTTCAGTGCCCTGAGTCGACTTTTGCATGTTCCTATCAGCTGTTAAGTTCCTCTCTCTTCCCCTTGTAAGAGCCGACAGTGACGCCAAGGTACCTGTAATGATCAACCCATTCAAGTGTTACACCATTAATTTGTAGTTCTTCATTTTCTTCCCTCCTGTGATGTGAGTATGCTTTTGTCTTGCTTGTGGCAAGAGTGAAACCGAGCTCAGTACATTTCCTTCCAAGGAGTTCAATGGACTGTTTAATTTTTCCCAAGGTTGGGTCTTGTATTAGCACATCATCTGCATACCCCACTTGTTGCATCCCTCCCGGGAAATAAATATTTGCAATGGCGTTCATAAGTGCATTGAATAGTGTGGAATTTAAGACTCGCCTTAGTGGGTCCCGAGTTCCATTTTCATTGTTCTTGAGACAGATCTATTGAAGCAGGCCTTTGCTTTCCTCCCTGTGAGGTAGTCTTCAACCTATTTCATGAGTCTCCCCTTGACACCCATGCATGCAAGCTCGTCCAGGATTGCAATCCCCTGGGCTTTGTCGAAGGCTCCTTTGATGTCAACAAATACATCCAGCTGCAGGTGTTAATGGCAACAGTCACCCACCACGTGACTCTTGCTGAACACTGATAACATGTTATCATACAGATTCGAGAACTTCCGTTGAAAATTTGCAACAAGAACACATATGTGATAACATCCATCTGATCACAAATGTCATATCATTAATGCAAACACTCAAACGACAAGGCCGACGGGTACTTATCACCTGGGTGCCAAGTCATGTGGGAATAATAGGAAATGACATTGCAGACGAAGTCGAAGTGGGCCCTAAGCCTCTGGCTGGCCCACTGGGCTGACCCTAAGCCTCTGGCTGGCCCACTGGGCGGACCCTAAGCCTCTGGCTGGCCCACTGGGCGGGCCCTAAGCCTCTGGCTGGCCCACTGGGCGGGTCCTAAGCCTCTGGCTGGCCCACTGGGCGGGCCATAAGCCTCTGGCTGGCCCACTGGGCGGGGCCTAAGCCTCTGGCTGGCCCACTGGGCGGACCCTAAGCCTCTGGCTGGCCCACTGGGCGGGCCCTAAGCCTCTGGCTGGCCCACTGGGCGGGTCCTAAGCCTCTGGCTGGCCCACTGGGCGGGCCTAAGCCTCTGGCTGGCCCACTGCGCGGGCCCTAAGCCTCTGGCTGGCCCACTGCGCGGGCCCTAAGCCTCTGGCTGGCCCACTGCGCGGGCCCTAAGCCTCTGGCTGGCCCACTGGGCGGGCCCTAAGCCTCTGGCTGGCCCACTGCGCGGGCCCTAAGCCTCTGGCTGGCCCACTGCGCGGGCGATAAGCCTCTGGCTGGCCCACTGGGCGGGCCCTAAGCCTCTGGCTGGCCCACTGCGCGGGCTCTAAGCCTCTGGCTGGCCCACCGGGCGGGCCCTAAGCCTCTGGCTGGCCCACTGGGCGGGTCCTAAGCCTCTGGCTGGCCCACTGGGCGGGCCCTAAGCCTCTGGCTGGCCCACTGGGCGGGGCCTAAGCCTCTGGCTGGCCCACTGGGCGGACCCTAAGCCTCTGGCTGGCCCACTGCGCGGGCCCTAAGCCTCTGGCTGGCCCACTGGGCGGGTCCTAAGCCTCTGGCTGGCCCACTGGGCGGGCCTAAGCCTCTGGCTGGCCCACTGCGCGGGCCCTAAGCCTCTGGCTGGCCCACTGCGCGGGCCCTAAGCCTCTGGCTGGCCCACTGCGCGGGCCCTAAGCCTCTGGCTGGCCCACTGCGCGGGCCCTAAACCTCTGGCTGGCCCACTGCGCGGGCCCTAAGCCTCTGGCTGGCCCACTGCGCGGGCCCTAAGCCTCTGGCTGGCCCACTGCGCGGGCCCTAAACCTCTGGCTGGCCCACTGGGCGGGACCTAAGCCTCTGGCTGGCCCACTGGGCGGGCCCTAGGCCTCTGGCTGGCCCACCGGGCGGGCCCTAAGCCTCTGGCTGGCCCACTGCGCGGGCCCTAAGCCTCTGGCTGGCCCACTGCGCGGCCCTAAGCCTCTGGCTGGCCCACTGGGCGGGCCCTAAGCCTCTGGCTGGCCCACTAAGTGTTGCTTGTTTCTGTTTTACTTGGGCGGAGTATGAGTATTTATGACTCGTATGGTCGCTTCAGTAAGATTTTGTCCCACGTGTTAAACAACTTCTTGAATCTAAGTTGAAATCTTAATGGGTTTGTAACTGTGCACTGTGTTAGATAATGTTCCAGTGGTCTGTTGTGTTTGTAACTGTGCACTGTGTTAGATAATGGTCCAGTGGTCTGTTGTGTGTGTAACTGTGCACTGTGTTAGATAATGTTCCAGTGGTTTGTTGTGTGTGTAACTGTGCACTATGTTAGATAATGTTCCAGTTGTCTGTTGTGGCTGTAACTGTGCATTGTGTTAGATAATGTTCCAGTGGTCTGTTGTGGTTGTAACTGTGCACTGTGTTAGATAATGTTCCAGTGGTCTGTCGGGCATTTCTCCACAGTGTTGACAGTTCCTCTCATCTTCCGGAACCTGTAAGCCTATTTCCCATGCACATGGGTATCCAAGCCTGATGCGATGTAAGTGTACTTCCGTTGTTCTACTGCTCCCTTTCATCAAACTAAGTGGTTCGTAGTTGGTTGAATTCTTGTACCAACCCGGCAATGTGATGTTATAGTGGCCAGAATACGCCTGGGATATAGACGTATCTGGCAGCTTTCTCAAAACCCAAATGTCGAGTACACAATGTGTCAACTTTGTGAAAGAGAAAACATGCACTCTCTTGAACATTATATTGTAGAATGTCCCATACTGGCTGACTTTCGCCCTCCTGGGCTATGGTATGCTGAACTGTGTAATTACTATATGAGTACTGGAACACTTGATGATATATTGGACTTGTACCCAAGATAGACTGTGTAATGCATCAATTATGCAAAGGTTGTGATGTAACTATAACCTGAGCTTGTAAAAGCATCTTAATCACCATCAGTGGTTAAGAGCTTAATAACACACTAGTTTCTATAGCAGCTATCTATATTTATGTCTCTCTCCTTTTAAATAGAAGAGACATAAACGGATATATATATATATATATATATATATATATATATATATATATATATATATATATATATATGTATATATATATATATATATATATATATATATATATATATATATATATATATATATATATATATATATATGCGAACAAGCCTGAATGGTCCCCAGGACTATATGCGAATGAATTCATATATATTATATATATATATATATATATATATATATATATATATATATATATATATATATATATATATATATATATATATATATATTATATTATATAATATATTATATATATATATATATATATATATATATATATATATATATATATATACACACACGCAAGTGTTCATGGCAAGAGTCACCTCCCATGTCAACAGCTGCAGGTGTTCAATATATGAGCTTGGGTAATGTCACTCAAACAATTTATTTTGCCATACAGGTTTAATAAATAACACAGATGTACATGACGCGTTCATCGATAACAAATGAACAAGAAGCGTTCATCAATAACATATGAACAGGACGAGTTTATACAAGACCACAGATGTTCAAGACATGTTCATCAATAGTGGCAACATTTCAATATTCAGGTACTGAGTTTTGTTTATGTATGAGCGTTGTAAAGGCTCCCCACAGCCATCAGCAGGTCCCCACAGCCTTCAGCAGGCCCCCACAGCTTCAGCAGGCCCCCACAGCCTTCAGCAGGCTCCCCACAGCCATCAGCAGGCTCCCCACAGTCATCAGCAGGCTTCCATAGTCATCAGCAGGCCCCCACAGCTTTCAGCAGGTCCCCACAGTCATCAGCAGGCCCCAGATGTCATCAGCAGGCCCCCACAGTCATCAGCAGGCCCCCACAGTCATCAGCAGGCCCCACAGCTTTCAGCAGGCTCCCCACAGTCATCAGCAGGCCCCCACAGTCATCAGCAGGCCCCCACAGTCATCAGCAGGCCCCCACAGTCATCAGCAGGCCCCCACATCTTTCAGCAGGCTCCCCACAGTCATCAGCAGGCCCCCACAGTCATCAGCAGGCCCCCACAGTCATCAGCAGGCCCCAGATGTCATCAGCAGGCCCAGATGTCATCAGCAGGCCCCAGATGTCATCAACAGGCCCCAGGTGTCATCAGCAGGCCCCCACAGTCATCAGCAGGCCCCAGATGTCATCAGCAGGCCCCCACAGTCACCAGCAGGCCCCCACAGCTTCCAGCAGGCTCCCCAAAGTCATCAGCAGGCTCCCCCAGCTTTCAGCAGGCTCCCCACAGTCAGCAGGCCCCCACAGCCTTCAGCAGGTCCCCACAGCCATCAGCAGGCCCCCACAGCCTTCAGCAGGCCCCACAGCCATCAGCAGGCCCCCACAGCCTTCAGCAGGTCCCCACAGCCATCAGCAGGTCCCCACAGTCATCAGCAGGCCCCCACAGCCATCAGCAGGTCCCCACAGCCTTCAGCAGGCCCCCAACCCCCAGCAGGCCCCCCACAGCCTTCAGCAGGCCCCCACAGCCTTCAGCAGGCCCCCCACAGCCTTCAGCAGGCCCCCACAGCCTTCAGCAGGCCCCCATAATAGCACAAAAAATTACACAACTTCAGATAATATACAACTTACCAACGACATAAGAAAGCTTCACAACTACACTTAAATACACTAGCCATACGACAATACAACAAGGCTTCGCAGTAGGTACATTATTATGCATTCACAACATATGAAACAACTTATAAAAAGAATCTTTACATGAAAATCACAAAATATACAACTTGGATTCATAATACAGACTAGAACTATTATTCAAGAGGTACAGTACAGTGTGTCACAGTAGGTACAGTGAACAGTGTACCAGGAGGTACAGTACAGTGTGGTACAGTAGAGACAGTGAACAGTGTACCAGGAGGTACAGTACAGTGTGTGGCACAGTAGAGACAGTGAACAGTGTACCAGGAGGTACAGTACAGTGTGGTACAGTAGAGACAGTGAACAGTGTACCAGGAGGTACAGTACAGTGTGGTACAGTAGAGACAGTGAACAGTGTACCAGGAGGCACAGTACAGTGTGGTACAGTAGAGACAGTGAACAGTGTACCAGGAGGTACAGTACAGTGTGGTACAGTAGAGACAGTGAACAGTGTACCAGGAGGTGCAGTACAGTGTGGTACAGTAGAGACAGTGAACTGTGTACCAGGAGGTGCAGTACAGTGTGGTACAGTAGAGACAGTGAACAGTGTACCAGGAGGTACAGTACAGTGTGGTACAGTAGAGACAGTGAACAGTGTACCAGGAGGCACAGTACAGTGTGGTACAGTAGAGACAGTGAACAGTGTACCAGGAGGTACAGTACAGTGTGGTACAGTAGAGACAGTGAACAGTGTACCAGGAGGTACAGTACAGTGTGGTACAGTAGAGACATGATACATGTGTTCGCTGGAATGTTTCCAGCGACGGTCAGACATGAGTGAGTTTGGTGACTCATTAGCCAGTGACGTCACATTAAAGGTCCTCCCGGGGCAGGTGGCGCCACATTAAAGGTCCTCCCGGGGCAGGTGGTGTCACATTAAAGGTCCTCCCGGGGCAGGTGGCGCCACATCACAGGTCCTCCCGGGGCAGGTGGCGCCACATCACAGGTCCTCCCGGGGCAGGTGGCGCCACATTAAAGGTCCTCCCGGGGCAGGTGGCGCCACATTAAAGGTCCTCCCGGGGCAGGTGGCGTCACATTAAAGGTCCTCCCGGGGCAGGTGGCGTCACATTAAAGGTCCTCCCGGGGCAGGTGGCGCCACATTAAAGGTCCTCCCGGGGCAGGTGGCGTCACATCACGGGTCCTCCTGGGGCAGGTGGTGTCACATCACGGGTCCTCCTGGGGCAGGTGGCGCCACATCACAGGTCCTCCCGGGGCAGGTGGCGCCACATTAAAGGTCCTCCGGGGCAGGTGGCGCCACATCACGGGTCCTCCAGGGCAGGTGGCGCCACATCACGGGTCCTCCCGGGGCAGGTGGCGTCACATTAAAGGTCCTCCCGGGGCAGGTGGCGCCACATCACGGGTCCTCCTGGGGCAGGTGGTGTCACATTAAAGGTCCTCCCGGGGCAGGTGGCGCCACATTAAAGGTCCTCCCGGGGCAGGTGGTGTCACATTAAAGGTCCTCCCGGGGCAGGTGGCGTCACATTAAAGGTCCTCCCGGGGCAGGTGGCGCCACATTAAAGGTCCTCCCGGGGCAGGTGGCGTCACATTAAAGGTCCTCCCGGGGCAGGTGGCGTCACATCACAGGTCCTCCCGGGGCAGGTGGCGTCACATTAAAGGTCCTCCCGGGGCAGGTGACGTCACATTAAAGGTCCTCCCGGGGCAGGTGGCGTCACATTAAAGGTCCTCCCGGGGCAGGTGGCGTCACATTAAAGGTCCTCCGGGGCAGGTGGCGTCACATCACAGGTCCTCCCGGGGCAGGTGGCGTCACATTAAAGGTCCTCCCGGGGCAGGTGGCGCCACATTAAAGGTCCTCCCGGGGCAGGTGGCGTCACATTAAAGGTCCTCCCGGGGCAGGTGGCGTCACATCACAGGTCCTCCCGGGGCAGGTGGCGCCACATCACGGGTCCTCCTGGGGCAGGTGACGTCACATTAAAGGTCCTCCCGGGGCAGGTGGCGTCACATTAAAGGTCCTCCCGGGGCAGGTGGCGTCACATTAAAGGTCCTCCCGGGGCAGGTGGCGTCACATTAAAGGTCCTCCCGGGGCAGGTGGCGCCACATCACGGGTCCTCCCAGGGCAGGTGGCGTCACATTAAAGGTCCTCCCAGGGCAGGTGGTGTCACATTAAAGGTCCTCCCGGGGCAGGTGGCGCCACATTAAAGGTCCTCCCGGGGCAGGTGGCGTCACATTAAAGGTCCTCCCGGGGCAGGTGGTGTCACATTAAAGGTCCTCCCAGGGCAGGTGGCGTCACATTAAAGGTCCTCCCGGGGCAGGTGGCGCCACATTAAAGGTCCTCCCGGGGCAGGTGGCGTCACATCACAGGTCCTCCCGGGGCAGGTGGCGTCACATTAAAGGTCCTCCCGGGGCAGGTGGCGCCACATCACGGGTCCTCCTGGGGCAGGTGGCGTCACATTAAAGGTCCTCCGGGGCAGGTGACGTCACATTAAAGGTCCTCCCGGGCAGGTGGCGTCACATTAAAGGTCCTCCCGGGGCAGGTGACGTCACATTAAAGGTCCTCCCGGGGCAGGTGGCGCCACATTAAAGGTCCTCCCGGGGCAGGTGGCGTCACATTAAAGGTCCTCCCGGGGCAGGTGGCGCCACATCACGGGTCCTCCCGGGGCAGGTGACGTCACATCACAGGTCCTCCAGGGCAGGTGGCGCCACATCACGGGTCCTCCCGGGGCAGGTGACGTCACATTAAAGGTCCTCCCGGGGCAGGTGACGTCACATTAAAGGTCCTCCCGGGGCAGGTGGCGTCACATCACAGGTCCTCCCAGGGCAGGTGGCGCCACATCACAGGTCCTCCCAGGGCAGGTGGCGCCACATCACGGGTCCTCCCGGGGCAGGTGGCGCCACATTAAAGGTCCTCCCGGGGCAGGTGGCGTCACATTAAAGGTCCTCCCGGGGCAGGTGGCGTCACATCACAGGTCCTCCCAGGGCAGGTGGCGCCACATCACGGGTCCTCCTGGGGCAGGTGGCGCCACATCACGGGTCCTCCCGGGGCAGGTGGCGTCACATTAAAGGTCCTCCCGGGGCAGGTGGCGTCACATCACAGGTCCTCCCAGGGCAGGTGGCGCCACATCACGGGTCCTCCTGGGGCAGGTGGCGCCACATCACGGGTCCTCCCGGGGCAGGTGGCGCCACATCACAGGTCCTCCCGGGGCAGGTGGCGCCACATCACAGGTCCTCCCGGGGCAGGTGGCGCCACATCACAAGTCCTCCCGGGGCAGGTGGCGTCACATCACAGGTCCTCCGGGGCAGGTGGCGCCACATCACAGGTCCTCCCGGGGCAGGTGGCGCCACATCACAGGTCCTCCCGGGGCAGGTGGCGCCACATCACAAGTCCTCCCGGGGCAGGTGGCGTCACATCACAGGTCCTCCCGGGGCAGGTGGCGCCACATCACAGGTCCTCCCGGGGCAGGTGGCGCCACATCACAGGTCCTCCCGGGGCAGGTGGCGCCACATCACAGGTCCTCCGGGGCAGGTGGCGTCACATCACAGGTCCTCCCGGGGCAGGTGGCGCCGTACACAACTGGGCGCGTGATTGGCTGCCCGGCGCCAAGTGCCCTTCAAGCACTGTTGCTCGACAATCATTAACTCAATAACATAATTCTACCCTGCCTTGTTGTGTCGTTCTGACCACTGACGTGTTCCCGGTGGTCGTGCAAGTCACTGACGTGTTCCCGGTGGTCGTGCAGG
>WNGS01109635.1:17283565-17310277 GCA_020271785.1 Procambarus virginalis
GTCTTTTATGTATATTATTGATAAAAATACCACATCTCCATTTAGAGTACCTACATCATTCTATAGAGAGTGTGCACGTAACGTCACGCTATGCTGACATCGCCATACTGCCGGTCAGCTCATGCCGACCTGCAGACGATGATCCAGTTTTCTCCCAAGCATATCCTAAAAAAATAATAATACCTGATACTTGTTGTGCTATGGGATGTCACAATAGATGTGATGAATTATATTATTTAATATTTTCAACGGATATATAGGCTGAAATACTGGTATTTACAGTCAAATTATGGCTCTCTGCTGGTGCCCATTAACTTCCCCTAATGCCAATTCCATGTATATAACAATGTCTGATAAATGGATCGAGGAATGTCATAGCAGACACTAGATCATGTTTGCCATCTTATCGAGCCAAATAAACTAAGGAAGCGCTCCAAGGAACAAGCTGGCATACAGAAGAATATGCTGTACTGTACTCTTCAATATAGCCAGGCATTTCTAGTATGATTTTAAGTGATTTCTTAAATACTGGCCAGATTTTAAAACATATGTGTGTAATATACATGTGATGGATTATTTAGCTAATCTGTTCAGATGCTGCATACTGTATGTGATTACAGTAACATATCATAGCGTAACCTAAACCAACTTTTAGATTGTTCATTAATACTTGCTATACTGAATGTCTAAAGGTCATAAAGCAACTTTGGCCTGTAGCATGATCCCATAAATTCATCCTTGTCAATCCTTGTATTACAATTTTTGTTCAATGATAAAAACACCAAAACTCCTGCAAAAATTTGTTTCACAGGAAAACAGCGACCAATTGATTAGGGTATATCTGAATTAGATGATAGGTTTATAATAAACTAAGAAGGTTAGCTTGATAAGATTAGTTAGGTAATATTAAGCACTGTTGGACTAGGTTAAACTTGGTTTGGCTAGGTTAGGAAAGGATAAGTTTAGTTAGGATAGGTTAGATGGGTTCAAGAAGTCAAGATAGGTTATTCTTCATTCATAAGGTTAAGAAAGGTTTGCCTTAATTAGGTTACCTAATTAACCTAATAAAGGTTCTGTAATATTGTTCTCAGCTAGCTTCAGTCTTCATATATTGTACCCAACTTTTACAAACCAACTTAGCATAGTGCTAATTTGCCATTCAACGAGAAAGACTGATATTACAAAGTTCAAGTGTTCAGTAAAACAGAGAAAAAAGTCCTGCTGGATTCTGCAGCTTCTTGGCAACTTTTCTTAATATGATCTACTCCAAAATATTAAATTATAATCTAAAATAAGCCTTTTGGCTCATATTATAATCCAAAATAACCTCTGTGACCTGTGTACCTAGTTGCTTTATAGTTCTGTTCAACAGTACATATTTGCAATGCCAATATGAAAACATAGCAAGATCATCCATAATTTACAAAGTTGCTCAGAAATATTGTATAATCCTGTTTTAATTGCCCAAAAATATTCTAAATGCTGGAAAGACAATTTTTTTTTTGTTTATGTGGGAGTTGGGTTTAAGAGTAAAGTAAGGGGGGGGTCATGTTTGTAAGAAAATGCTGTACTTCAAATCCCCCGTTAATCAATGTTATCACATTTTTTTCTGCATACAGTATATACAGTATTGTATACTGGTATTCTGAATTTATTTTCTAATTAATTTCATCAACAGGATATTGTATATATACACAATGTGTCTCAAATAGGCATGTACAGAATTGTATATAACAAGCACAAAAAGGAAGTGTGCAATAGTCAGCAACATTAATTTTTTGTGGACTAGGCCCCTAGCAAGAACTGAGATGCCACTTCATATTGCAAAGGCCAAAATTAAGTTCTCTTATGAGTCTACTCATTCACGAGCTCTGGAGTCATTATTGCAGATCAAATGAGACTGTAAGATACATTTCTCCCCAACTAGCCAGACTGTGAACAGCTGGGGTCACATTCTGAGCCAGTGAGGATACTGTAGTCATACTGTGATAAGAACTAGTTGAAAATGGATTCAAAACTGAACGTCGATTCGAACTTGAAAGCACTAGCTCAGTTATCACCAGCTCAGCACGATAACCACTTTTACTTACAACAGATACATCAGCACTTATGCAATTACTATTGCAAGATTTCAGAATATCTCACAGCATCCAATCTTTGATAATTCACACAATTTGCTGAAAATCTATAAAGTCAGTGTGGCACGCAATGATCATTTTGCCTTTCATGCAAAATGATATAAATAAAAAATACAAGCACTTGGTGACGCAAGTGCACACTCTCTTATGAATGCTGATGAATCTTCAGCAGCAATATGGTTGTTAACATTTCTTATATACATTATATTGATTGTGTGCCTTCAGTCTGCCAGTCAGTGAAATTTCCTATGAAGAAAAATGTGATGCAACTTACCCAGCATGTTATTTCATTATAAACTTTCTACTCTAAGCATTCTTCCTTTGTATAGCATTTGAGAATAAAAATATTCAGCCCATATTTTTCATTTTCCTATCTTTAACATGTACTCCCTTTCCTGTATTCCTACTATGGTAGTGCATGCAAAATCTTTCCCAAGCATTTGGGTGCTAACTGCCAAATATATTTCAAGAAAACACATAATATTTGCTTTCTTACTGTTATCGGTATGATTAATTTTTAATCCTATGGCAGGTGATACTGTTATACTCCCTTTATACCTGTTAAAGTACAAATACTGTACCTATACTTACTATCATATAAATACATATTTTATTTCCCCTTTGTTATGACTATTTAAGTCCTTAAAATTACACTTAAAAAAGATTACGGTGATTGTTTTAATGTCAAATTTTAACTTTAATTAAAATTATACTGTTTATTCCTATGATACAAAATAATACTTATTTACAAGAGTTCACATGATTATTGGTTTCCTTCAAATTTATCTCAAGTTGTCACAAGAAATAAGCACAAAAATTGTCTGGTCTTAGTAATGTTGGTATGATGTGCATACGAATAAAATATGGCTATTTTGCTATGTGCACATGATTATTATGACTATATATTAGTGATGTGCACATTAATATGAATACTACTTTGCTGTGATGTGCACAATGAGTATGAATGCTACCTAGTTGTGATGTGCATATGATGGGTGGTGGGCAGGAGAGGACTTACCCGAAGAGGTCCTGGCTGGGTCAGGGGCCCCATAGTAGTGGGCAGCCACCTCATAGTTGTGGGGGTGGGGTGGGAGACCCCCCTCGTAGCCCGTGGGCATTACCCCTCCAACCAGCCCTGGCATACCACTCCCTGGTCCACCCCCACCCATAGGTGCTCCCCCCATCATATGAGCACCATCCACCGGCCCTGCTACTGACCCCATTGGGGAACCAGCAGAAGCCATTAATGAAGTGGGGAGAGACCCAGGGTGGTGGTGACCCATATGGGGATGGGCTAAGGAGGAAGGTGGTACAGAGTGTGGGCTGGGGAGGTGGCCGCCTGCAGCTGGTGGCAGGTGGGGAGGGGGTGCGGGTGGGTCATGGTGGTGGCCCGGGGCTGGCGGGAAGTGGTGAGCACTGCGCGGGGAGTGCACACCTAGAAAACACACCGCCCCAGGTCAGTCACCTTGCTGCAGTCGGCACACACCCATGCACGCTGTGATACCAGTGCACACACCCACTTATGCTGTGGTCAAACACGCACACACACACTTGTGCATTCACATAACCCAGACTTGCACCACCAGTACCACACAGCCTACCATAACACAAACTAACTACGTTTTCTTAATAATAATAAACAAAAATTATAAACACATAAAAAATATTGGTGAAGTTATCATTATATTTAAATTAAAGTTCAAAAGAATATATAGTTTCTGACCAAAATATAAAGTGCTTGATACCTAAATGTGCATTAAATCTTTGATATTAGAAGCAGAGCAATAAAGAAATATGTTAATGAATTTACTGGTATAATCTATTACTTTATATGTTCTTATGTATACAATAACCTGGATAAGAAAGCACATGAATCAAGCAGTGCCATTGTGTGCTACTTATATTCTCAACTCTCAAATTATTCAATAATACAACATTCTAAATTCATAATCTCAAAACAAAATACTTTATGAATAAACACTTAATGAATCCTAAGCCTTTCTATTTGTGATAACTTACATAATTCAATACCGTAGAGCAGAACACTACAGAAACTGGGGAACATCACATAAACAACATGATTGTGCAGATATCTCTTACTAAAAGGGTGCTTTTCAAAATACTTGGCCAGTAAAACCCCTGAACAATCAAGACATACCATATGGAATACCATAGACCCGTGATCTCGTATGTTCCCGGGTGCAGTCCTAACCTGGCCCCAAGATTTATATGTGGTTCCTGGCATTTGGTGCAGTTGTTGGTAGGCTTTGCTAGTGGTGGCTGGTGGTGGGTTGTCTTAGGGTAATTTCAAGCCTTGCTCACTCAGGGACAGATACAGCTGGTTTTGTACAGCAGAGGGAATAGGAATTACAGGAAAGGAAGGGTTGGCCACATTTTATAGGCTCAGTTTTGACAGGAATAAGAAGGAGAAATGAGTAACTCATACCAATAAGGAGATGTTGTTCAGATAGTTTGAGTGTTTAAGGTTCAGATAGTGAGTGTGCTTAAGAACTAACTATATTACAGTTTCAAGAAATAGAGGAAGAAGGTAAATGGTCCAGGGAAGAAAATCATTGGGATAAATACTGAACAAGGAAAAATATGAAACTAAGGTTTTAAGGCAAAGAATAAAAGCATGTATAAAAAGGCATAACAGTACCTGAGCATATATAAAAGGCATAAGATGAACGTTTCCGTTTAGCAGGGTAAATATAAGTTAGATTAAAGTACAGTATAAGGAAGTGTATACAAAATAAAAGAGGAAAGCTTCAGTTCACAATATCTGTTTTTGTTTCAGAAAATGTTACAAAAAAAAAAGGCAAACCTAACTTTTCAAAATACAGAGGCAAGCCTTAGTTTATCTTTTTCTCGCAAAAGTTGAAGAAACCCTAAAAATATTATCTCCTACTCTTTTCTAATATAGTACAATGGAATATTGCTGTTCCAGGAACAATACCTTTGGCTATTCGAGATGCCTTCTTAAATTTCAATAAAAAGGCAAATTTTCATCTATTATGTTACAAGGTAATGAATTTTGCTTTATATTGTGTACTAATAATAGATCATATTACAACTGCTGCCTTACATACAAAAAACCAGCGTTGAATGTAATGAAGCACCATTTTCTGGGCAAGACCCAGAGCTTCCCAGAGCTATCCGGGTTGATATGAATGTATTAGATCCTGGCATCAGTCAAAGTGAATAGAGTTCTTAGGCCTACTGGAGACCACGAGCCAGAACCTGGCCCCCTCAGAAAAGCACGAGAAGCAATGACCTATAGAAACCCACCAATGTGGTTGAAAGCATTCTATGTCTGTCATCAACTGGGTCAGGCACCCAGGAAGGCAAGTGCCCCAAAACAAACCCCTATTCTGGTTAAAAAAAATTGCTACTGAAAGCCAAACTAGTGGACAGAACTCCCCAAACGAAAACGAGCAAACGAGCACGATGTCACCACGTGATTGGGCTGCTGTCTGCACAGCTCCCCCCTCTCCATGGGGGTGGAAGGGGAAGTCTCAGACCCCTGCGTCGGCTATCCACACCCCAGTTCTGAGGCTGGATGTCAAAAATGCGCGAAAAACCACCAACCGGAGGGAGGGAGGGAGGGAGGGTTGCTGGGGAGCCTCCGAGTCTCGCCCAGAAAATGGCGTTTTATTACATTCAATGCTGGTTTTCTGGGAGAAGCCCCTTCGGCTCCCTGGAGCTACTTACCCAAAGACAAAAACAAGAGGGACTTACCCGGGAGGCGGTTGGCACTCGCTCCTCAACTCGAAGTCGAGACAACTACCTACAACCGCCGACCCAATATGGCACAGGCCCGACTGGGACCAGGAACATTGACAAGGTAGCGAGCGGCCAGGACCCTGTTCGATCTCCAAAAACCCAGCACCCGAATGTCAGCCCAAGACATGTTAACGAAGGCGGCAGCCAATGAAGCAATCTTACGAACGTCGTGGGCACAGGGAGAGACTGTGGACCAAATAATCCTGAGGACGACTTGAAAGACCAGAACCCTGAAACAGGGAAGAATGGAAACCAGGTCAACCTAAAATGCATCCCCGGCCATGAAGGCCGTGGTGCACAGGTAATGGCGGAGAGCCACAACCGGACACAACACATGATGTACCCCCGGCCGAACCAACCATCAACCCAACGACCCCTCCGGAAAGCAGCAGTCTCATTCTTCACCAGAAAAGAAGGAGACGGCTGCATACGAACAAACCTACCACCAGGACCGAAAGAGCAGAAATCCCTGCGCTGGAGGAGAGCATAAAGCTCCCCTACCCGACCCCCAGAGGCCAATGCCAACAAGAAAAGAGCTTTGGAGAAACAATCCTGAATCGAAGGGGCCACCACAAAACATGGGGAAGATAAAAAGAGAGCACCTGATCCAAGGACCAGGACAGATCAGGCAGAGCATAAGCAGGCCGGAGGTGAAACAATGCCCGGGACAGCTTGCAGAATGGAGCCAAAGTAACATCAATGATGAACGCAAGCTGAAGCGGCTCCACCAGCACCACACAATATGAGGCGACAGTATTCAGCATAAGATGATGGTCCTGAAACAACTACGAGAGAAAGGACAAGACCACCCAAACAGAGACCGAAGTAAGCCGGCGAAGGGACAAGAAATAACGCCAGGAAACTTCATATTGCTGCTGAGAAGAAGCACGCAGGTGGGACACCAATAACAAAGCCACCTGCTCACCATACAAGTAGCGATAGACTCGAGTCAGAAAGACTATACACAAAGACTCGAGGAGAAGATCGAACCAGCCTCGTAGCGGACCGATCTGATTTACTGAAAGGGGCGGAGTTGCGGGATGACCCCCTGGGTTCAGACACTGAGCAAGCAGCGCCTGAAACCAAAGCTGGGCTGGCCACCAAGGAGCCAAGAGGACTACTCTCCCTTGTTAAGTCTCTAAGCGAGCTAGGACCTGGAGCAACAACTGAACAGGGGGTAAAGAAGTACAAGAAACCCCACCTAGACCAGTCCAGCTGCAAAGCATGGACCCAAACGGCCTCGCACTTGGGGAAGAGTGCCACGTATATTCCGAAATGCCACGACCACGCCGACACAAAGAGGTCCACCTCCGGGAGCCTGTACATCCAGGGAAGCCAACTGAATGAGTTGGCGTCGACCATCCATTCCGCGGACAGGGAAATGAACCAAGACAGGCTGTCCTCCAGAATGTTGGACACCTCCCGAACATGAACGGCAAGGAGAGCCAAATCCCGAGAACTCAAAGAGCCAAGGACCCTAAAGAGCCAAGGACTGCATCGAACCCTCTTGGTTCAGTTAATGAACCACTGGGGAGCAGTCGAAACCCTCCAAAGCGACTCCCACACCGCCACAAACTCTCGCACCGTGCTGTGAGCCCAATGGACGGACGGACCCCACCACCCCTGGTGAGCACTGATCACAAAGCCCTAGCCAAGAGATGACGCATCTGTGAACACATCGAGCGAGAGCTTGGGTAGGCGCCAAGGCACTGTACCCTGAAAAACCCGAAGAGGAAGCCGGTGGCGCAGCAGTTGACGCAAGGCACCCAGAGACCGAACCCAGCAATCGCAAGAGAGGTGGAAGGGACATCCCCGAAGGAACCAGAGCAGCCAATGAAGCTAAATCCCGACCCAGTGGGTAGACCATCACGGCAACGTTCAGGCTCCCTCACAACCCCTCGAGCAACTGCCGGGTGACTCAGGAGCCCTCCAGAAACAGGTGAAGGCGGGACCACAGCTAAAGGCGAGACTCCAGAGGAGGGAGACAAGGAAGCAGTTCGAGAGTCCCACACAAGACCCAGCCAAGACCGAACCTGAGAGGGAACCAGATGGGACTTCCTCCAGTTCACCAGGAACCCGAACCTGCGAGCTGGGAAAGAACCAAATCCCTGGCGAGCAGACAAGTGGACTGGCTGGGAGCCCACACCAACCAGTCATCAAGGAAGGCCAGAACCCGAACCCCTAAGAGTCGCAGACGGGCCACCATGACCCAGGTAAGGCGTGTGAACATGCGAGGTGCCAGATTCAAGCCAAATAGAAGGCAACGAAAGTAGTAAGCCTGACACCCACAAAAACCGAGCCAGTCCCTGAACCCCGGATGAATCGGAACATGCCAATGTGCGTCCTGGAGGTCCAGGGACACCATCCAAGTGCCCGAATCCAAGAGAAGCCAGACCTGGGACAGAGTAGTCATCTGAAAAGAAGGGCAATAGACCCAAGGGTTCAGACAGGACAAGTCCAGAATGAACCTCAGCTCTGCACAATCACGTTTTGGGACTGTAAACGGACCGAAAAAACCACCTGAGAAACGGCGTCGTTTCAACCATGCCTATGCACAGCCACTCCGAGATGACCAGACAGAGCGCAGGAGAAGAGCCTGCCCCACCAGCCCCGAACCCCCATGAGAATTAGGAGGGCCACCCAACGCCACCACAGGCCGTCGGAAATGACCCAAAAAGCTCACAAATCGTGAGACCCGGCATGAGCGAACAGCACGAGCCTCTCCCTTCCCCCATTGCCCTGTCACTGGGACGAACTGCGAAAGGGCTGACGCCCCTTGCAAGAACCCGATTTACGAGCAAAGCGATCACCGCACCGACCAGACAAAGTCGGGTCCGAGGTTAGCGCCAGCACCGAAACTGGCACCTCCAACCTACCACGACGGAAGGAACCCCGAGCCCTGGCATGACCCTTCCGGAAGGCCCCCCACCCACTGCCCCCCCCCAAATAACCAACAAGTCCGACATGGGACGGCAACTAGAAGAAGCTGCCTGCAGATACTGCCCAGCCACAAAATCTATAAACAGCAGGGGACAAAAAGCGACAAAAACCTAAGCGCCAGGGCCCAAGCAGATTCCAAGGAGGTTGCGAGCACCGCCTGCCAACATGAGAGACGAAAAGCAAAAACTAGAACCACCACATCCCTTTAATTGCTAAAGCAGAATCCCTGGGACGTGTTCACTCACGGAGGCTTAGCGGGGGGACCACCAAGATACAATTGGGCGAGACCAAAACCAAGGGGTAGACTCCCTACCAGGCAAGAAAACAAAAAGAAAAGAAAAACCCCGCAAGAGGACAACATACCCAGGCGGGACAGAGCCAGCCGCTATGAGAGGTGACAACTAGCTGCACAGTAGCCTGTGCCTCAACCAGTGACGAATACTACCCTCTAAACAAAGGCAAACAGGGATGAAAGAAACACACCCCAGCTGACTCCAAGGGTGGCCAATCATCAAGTAGCAAAAGACCTCATGGAGGTAGCCCCCAAGGTGACTTGTGGAAGATCGACCCAAGCCCCAAGGGCAATACTTACAGGGGCACCTAGGGAAGGTGACCCTAGGTGCATGCAGCCCAAGTACTTGTGAATATACTCCTGGCTCAAGGATAGCACCACACCACAAGGCACAGGACTGGAAATCGGGAGCCAGAGTCGCACGACCTTTCCAGTCTCAGAACTGGGGTGTGGATAGCCAACAGGGGCGGGGGGGGGGGGGGGTCTGTGGACACTCCCCTTCGGAGCTGCGCAGACAGCGGCGCGGTGACGTGGTGATGTCATGCTCGTTTGCACATTTTCACTTGGGGGAGTTCTGTCCACTAGTTTGGCTTTCAGTAGCAATTTCCTAATCAGAATAGGTGTTTGTTTTGGGGCGCTTACCTTTCTGGGTGTCTGACCCGGTCGATGGCAGACATAGAATACTTTCAACCACACAGGGGTTTCTATAGGCCATTGCTCCTCGTGCTTCTCTGAGGGGGCCAAGTTCTGGCTCATGGTCCCCGATAGGTCTAAGAACTCCATTCGCTTTGACTGATGGCAGGGGTCTAATACATTCATATCAGCGCAGATAGCTCCGGGTAGCCGAAGGGGCTCCCCCAGAAAAATACCTCATTGTAATAAAGTAGAAGTTCATCTCATATTTCCCCTGCAGTATTATTTTAAACTTCAGTACAAATAATATGAGTCCTTCAATGGTTCTTTCTACTAATGATAAACTTATGTTAAAAATTCAGAAGGCCTACTTATTTTGATATAACTGCTTAGGCATAAAATGCAAAAAATTTACAATGTGCACCTAAAGTATCAAAATGACCAAATCTCATTCATAGTGTAGCTAGTATTTTATAAATTAAAGCCATTATTAGAGCTAAAAGAATACCTGATACAGAATAAGCACTCAATGCAAGTTTTTATAATATGTTTATGATTAGCTGGCGTTGAACCTAATTGAAAACCTAATATTAAATGTAATGAGATGTCTCTTTCTAGTAGAGCCTGTGTGTGCCTCCCTGAGCTAACTCAATGAGTTGGCTTCCGTTACTGAGCCACATCAGTCATAGGTGTCCTGTTGGCTTACCCGAAACCAGAGCCAAAACCTGGCCCCTTCACAGAGCCACAGAGAGCTAGGGATTATTACAATCAACCACATCAAGAAAGCATCCAGAAAGCAAGTGAGGCAATACAAACAACTGCAAGGCTCACTTAAATGAAGCACTTAAAAAATCAACAATCTCTGCAAATGATTCACTTAAGTCCAAATGGTTCACTTGAAACTGAGTTTCAATCCCCTTGTGCATATAGCCACCAACATGGGGGTGTCACAGAGGATTCTGACTTTCAGCCAGCTATGAATCATTACATAACATTTAGTGTCTGGCTTCTGTAAAGGCCCACTTGGTGTCTCATTGAAACAATCTAACAATAACAAAGAAGGAAATAATGAAACTAGTTAAAAGTTTCTACCTAGTTGTTACTAGGTAGCAACTTTAAATCCAAAGATGAGACACTGGGCTGGGAAAGTCAGCTCAGGGCAACACAAGCCCAACTGGGACCAGGAACACTGACGAGTTACCAAGACCCTGTTAAACCTTTATAATGCCTGAGCCCGAATATCAAACCACGACATACTAGCAAAAACAGCAGCTAAAGCCCCTAACTTGTGAACATCGTGGGTTAGCAGGAAGATTGCAGGCTGGCTAGCATTAATGACGCTGTGAACAATCTGGGATAAATGTGCCATGGAACAAGGAACCAAGGAAATCATATTGACAGCAGATCCACAGAAGTAGAAAAGTTGAAATTCAAGTAGCAACGAACTGCCACAACTGGTCACAACAAATGATGTACTCCTAGCTGGATAAATCAAGCACCAGTAACCAAACTATCCCTCCAGAAACCAAATAAATTATCCTCTGCCAGAAAATGAGAAGAATGTAAACAAAGAAACCCACATCAGGGCCAAAAGAACAGAATCCATGCCTCCGGAAGAGAGCATGAGGCTCCCCAACCCTACAGCCAGAGGTGAGGGCCAACAAAAACAATGCCTTAAGAAAGATATCCTGGACCAAAGGGCCATACTGAACTGATGGGAGGAAGGAAACACCAACTCCCTATCAAGAGACTAAGATGACTGCTGAACGTGAAAGACAGCACAAGACTTATGAAACAGCAGTGAGGAAATATTGACACCGAACATCAAAACCAAGCAATAAGAGCCAACAGTATTAGGCATGAGATGCTGTTCAACAACCACAACAAAAAGAGCAAAACCACTGGAACTGGAACAGACATAGAAGAAATATGATGAAAAGAGACAAAGAAGTGAAAGGAGTGCCAGGAAACTTCATACTGTCGCTGCAACAAAATATGGAGATGGAACCACAAGAATTTAACCACCTGTGCACCATACAAATGATGGCAAGCCCACATCAGAAACTCCAAACTTGAAGATTAGTGGAGAAGGTCAAATCAACAAAGTATTTCACTGGGCCAATCTAATGAAAGAGGTGAAGCCAAAGAAAAACACCTGGTTTCAGACTCCAGGCTAAGAGAGCTGGAAACCAAGGCTGAGCCAGACAGAAGGATCACCTTGCCCATATATGTCTCCAATCACCAGGAACAGAAACTGAACCAGAAGGAAGAGAAAGAAGAACCCCACTAAGATGCCAAAAAGCATCCACTGCAAGAGCCTTTTGATCAGGGAATGAAGCCATGTAGGCATAAAATGGAACAGATGGCATCCCATGGCAGTGTCAAAGGGGCAAACCATAAAAAGGCCAGAGCAAAAATCCAAAAACAGAGCTACCCTTCAGCAATGGTGAGTTGTGACATCAAGCTGAGGAGGCATCAGCCAAATGAAGCACAAGGGCCTGGGAATTTGACTCCACCAGAGGATCATCCAAACCAACAGCAGGCAAGGCCCCCAACCATGCAGAACGGTCTCTAAGCAGAGGAGACAGAACTCCTCTGCAGAAGAACCTGACTGAGAGACCAAAAAGCATCAGCAGCAGCCAAAATTACAGCCTCCTCTAGAAAGAGGAGAGGTAAAAAGGGGAAAGCAGAAAGGAGGGTTAAGAACCAGAAAAAATTTAAAGACTGGGCCAACACAGCCTGCCAACACATGAGATGTGCCAAGTAAAATCCCACCACCACCATCTGCAAGAGGGAGCGAGCAATTTGGCCAGCACTGCCAAAGCCGGAACTGCAGACAAGAAGGCAGCTACAACAAAGACAGATGCCAGCTACTATAAATACTATAATACTATAAATGTATTAAACAGACATTTATGAATAAAGTTTTGAGCTTAAATTGAATTTGACATCCATGCCATCACTGGCTGATCCAAGAACAGCTCAACAACTGCCCAGACATGTAAAATCACCACCAAATGGGTACAAGTCCAGTGGTATTTCCCAGTAAGGGCTCCAGAGAGCACAGGCTGCTGGACATGGAGTTGCCACTCGCCCACAATATTGGAATGCACTGGAACAAACAAGCACTTATCAAGCAGCACAAAAGAAGCACATCCCAAGAACATCTGAAAGACAGAACTCACTTCCCGCCACTCAAGCATTCGGGTACAACAGAAGCTTTGCAAAGCCCCCCAAGAAAGAGAGAGAATTATCATCAAGACAGGATGGATCAGGAACCTTATACTGAAGCCATTAGGTAAAAGCAGACCCTGACTGCATGGAAGGTGAGTCCATAAGGAAAGCAAAGTCCTGATACAACAGGAGGAACTGAAAAATGTTCACATGTACCAAAGATGGTAATAGACAGGAAAACAAAAACCTTAGTATATAACACAATTCTGTGGAATTGGGGAGGGGGGGAAGCAACCAGGGAATAGAAGTAGTCCTAACCTAGAGTAAAATGACCTCATCAGAAGGAACTGTATCCCTGGAAATCCCTGGTCAAGCTACCTCTAAAGCTAAACCTTGACATGACTACAAAACCCTCAGGCATCTCAAAGCCCAGGCCAAGAAAGGAAAACCAATGCTGGACGAATCCCACTAGTAGGAAAAGGAGGAGAGAGGGAACTTAAACCAGGTGGAATTTGTCAACACAACCAAACCTGGGTCCCTAAACACCATAGGGGCAAACTTTGGGGCATCAAATTGAACACCACACCATGAACCATGAATGTGTAAAAAACGAACCCACAAGACAGTAATTATATATTAAGTCTCCTGTTTTGATGCAGGCTCATAATAGAGACCCAACAAGTATAAACATTGCAGGACTCGGGGTTGAAAGCGTCACCGACCCAGCAGGCAGCATGACGGAGACAGACAGAATGACTATCTGCATGTTGCATGGCTACTGAGCATCATTCAATCTCGAAAACAGCAGAAGCAGGCTCCATGGGTCATTACAAGCCACACCACAGAACTGCAAGGGAGTTACCAGGACCTGAAAGATTATAACCAAGTAGGACACTCAGGAACAAGGAATGTTCACCAAAAAAACTGTCACTGAACACAGATTACAGGATAAACTCTGCTATGAAGAGTGTCTGCAGCAGACCATATAAACAAGCGCACAACCCCAAAATAACACAGAACTCCTCCAATCACATGGTCTCGCAGAGGAGTTAATGGTCATGCACTACCTAGGGTGAGGCACTCCACCTTAATGGCCCGGCCTCTCAGAAACGAACTACCGAAAACCCAATAGCGCAATGCTATACAAGTGCTTAGGGATGGGCATCCTAAATACATGCACCTTGTAGCACAGATTATACCAAGTCTACTGCACATGTAGTGCAGTTTGTAAATACATAGTCATGAAGCAAATACTAGAGATTAGGAAAAATATAGAAGCAAATGACTCCCACAGGATACAGTCCAAAAGACAGCCGGCACTTATCTTGGAAAAGAACTGGGATCCAATTTGTCATTAGGCACCTTGGGAAGATCAAAGCAGTCTAACATCAACAACAGTAACATCAACAAATCATAGCCAGGAGGCCCCGTAATGCAATCTTTTGGTCACTTTGAGCACCAGGGGGTTCGAACCAGTTTCAAGTGAACCATCTGGATTTGAATGAATCATTTACAGAGTTTGTTGGCTGTCTCAGCACCTTGTTTAGATGAACCTTACAGCTGGTTTTATTGCCTAACTTATTTTCTGGGTGCTTTTTTAGTGTGGGTGATCATTATAATTTCCAGCTCTATGCCTTTGTGAGGTGATCAGGTTCTGGATCTGGTCTCCGGTAGCCAACAGAATACCTATAGCTGATGTGACTCACTAAGGAGGAAACAACTCAGCAGGCTAGCTTCAGAAAGCCACCAAGGGGCTCATCCAGAAATATATTAATGCATCAGTTAATAAGTTGGTAAATTTCAATTACAAACTCTACTAGCTCTGGAAACAAAAATATAAGTGATAGAAAAAAGGGGTTTGGGGAAATACGAAACATTCCCAGTCCACTCAAGACATTGTCCTTTTAAGAAGCTCTTGACAACCTGTGTCTCATGGTGACAATGTACTTTTTAATTGGCTTTCCAATCTAATTGAAGATGGGAGACAGAGGAGACAAAGTCAATCCACCAACTAGATTACTTGCTATGAAACAAAAGAGAAAATGCATAATTAGCAGCCATTATGAAAAATAATTACAAACACGGATTGCAAGTTATTCATCTGTCATCAATCAGATGGCTGACCACTCACTACTCCCACCACCACTAGATGGCACTACCACAATAAGGTCAAAGGAGCAGGCCACCCTCACTTGAAGTCAAACTAACCAAATAACATTTGCTAAGTCGGTATTCCAAAGTCGGGAAAGGAAGTGACCAAGGGGCCAGTCAATGAAGAGTGTTTTATAATGATCAACACCCAGTTTTTTAGCAAAGTCGCCACACAGGCTATTCCAGAAGTGATAGCTCCCAAATGATTAGTAGCAGCTCCTTTCTTGTGCAGCCCATGAATATCCTTGAAAGTAGGCCATGGGGAGCATTTTGAAGATCCAAACATTAAAACATGAGGCAGACTGCTGAATACCTGCACAGGGCTTCAAGGGAACAGCCTGCAGGCAAAACAGTCAAAGAACCTAAGACACATGGTGCAAAACAGAATAAAAAGGATGAGGAAATCCTTTAGGAGTCCAGTACATTGGTTTTGAACTGGGCATAGAAGACATCCCAAAACCATTAAGATAGATCTCCACTCTCACTACGAACACCACTCATTCTGTTATGCAGAAACCCCAAAAGGGGTCAAATGTACACCCAAAGGAAGAGCAAAAGTCTCATGAAAATAGACCACAATATGCCAGAGCTGCCAAATGTCCTGAACAAAGAAACAGACAAAATGGAGTGAGAAGCTACAAGCAAGGTACCCTGAGGCAAACTGAAGGCAGGCTGGAGAGCAAGGCCCCAACCAAAATCCATGCCCCCAGGGTTGAAGCAACTGACTGGAGTAACAATTATGAAAGGATGCAGAACCCAACAACGACTTCACAGGCAAAGAAAAAATGCAGCCTTTCAGCGCTGAGACACGCAAAAGTCCAAAACCTGCCAGTACCCAACCAAAGCATGGAGGCAAGGAAAATCTCCCAAAGGTAAAAAATAAGAAACAAAGTCACCAGTTACCAAACATATCAAATGAGAATGCAAAGGTAACCAAGTGTAGGAAACCCACAACAAGTGCCTGAAAGCGCAGTCTAACAGGGGTCTTGAAAGCCAAACAGGCAAGGCCAAGAGAGCTAATTCCTTTCTATTCTTAGGAAACTTTATTGTTTCTCTGCTGTAAGCCTTAGCACACATTCACACTTGTTCCAACCGTCTACCACTCGCAAACAGAGTGGTAGACTGTTGGAACAAGTTAGGGGAGAAGGTGGTGGAGGCCAAGACCGTCAGTAGTTTCAAAGCGTTATATGACAGAGTGCTGGGAAGACGGGACACCACGAGCGTAGCTCTCATCCTGTAACTACACTTAGGTAATTACACTTAGGTAATTACACTGCTGGGTCACTGTCAGAACATTGTTTGCTATCTGCCCATGATTAGTAGTTTCAATGACCTAGCAAGGAGTATCTGCCTGTTCTTTTTATGTCTCTGTGTTGCCTTTTTAGTAGCCACATGATTACTTATGAGTTTTCACTGGGATAGACAGCTAGGATAGTGTGCAGCTAGTTTCTTTTGGTCTTAATTTGTTGGATCCCAGGGAATGTTTGGCAGCCTTCTGTGGCCAGTCCAGGGTCAAGTAAATATTTGTCAAGTGCACCTATCAATTGCTGGGCACTTGTCTTTGTAACTTGGCTTTTCACCTTCTGCAGGAAGCTCGATTTTGGTTTCACTTTCTTGTTGCCAACATGTTTAACCACTTCAGGCTCTCCATTCTAGTAGGTTCTCTTTGTGCTTCAGAATGCTCATCAGCTGGGTCCATTTTATCCGGTGATCAGGAAAATTACTGGTTTTGCATATTACCCACTAAATTTTCTTTTTCAGGATTTTTATCCCTGTAGATTTGTACTCTACATCCACACTAGTCATTAATTTTTCAGGTTGTTTATTAACAGGGACAATTCACCCAGAATTTGTGCATCTTCTAGTGGGGTCAAGAACTGGATTTGAAAGGTGACAACCCTACAGTGATATATTGATAATCTGTCTTCAAGGTGTTCCATGTAGTTTATTCAAGATGCTATGAATCTATTGAGGATTGGAGCACATTGGTGGTTATCACCAATCTCATTCCCCCGAGTACCCCACATAAATTTAGTTAAATATTGTTTAGAAGCTAATTAGCTTTCAATGTCTAAGATTTCTTGTTTGATGACAAAGTTCCCATTCATGGAGTATTTTCTGGGGTGCACACTTTGATCTCACTCACCATGGTGCTTCCCAGAAGGCCTTGTTATTGGTTCTAACCTATTTTTTGTCCTGCTCCTCTTTTCCTTCTTGCAGAGGACTGGCATTCACTTTCACAATCTAAGTGTTCAAGGTTTTGTTCCAATCTTTGAATGTTGTGTTGTTTGAGTAGGCATGTACACACCATTATGTACAGAACTGAGAAGATGCCTATGAATGATGGCTAAGCTTGTCTCAACATGCACTCCAGCATAAGCCTTATACTTGCTTATCTTCAACATCATATGAATGAACTGATAGAGGTGGCCAAGTTTAAAGAGAAGAAGGTCCATAAAGGAAAGGAGAGCAAACTCCCCAAGAATCAGGGAGGGCTGAATATCATAGCAATCAAGCTACAAGAACATCACATTAGGCAGGCTTTAGGCATTATGTAGTTCAATTCAGAAGAATCCTATACAAGTGTCCAGGAAATCTTAAATGAGTCAGTTTGAGATTGCCTGTTGCTCATTTCCTAAAGTGTTACACAATGAGTGATGTTCTTGTAGTTTACTTTCTTTGATATTAAGGCCCAGCAAATTGATTATACTTGTACTATCACTTTGTTGGGCAGCTTTGTTCCCACCTTCAAAACTATCACAATTTACTGCCGCGCCGGTCGTCCGAGCAGCCCTCCCCTCCCCAAGAGGGACGCAGTAAATTGTGATAATTGCTTGTTTGCTTGTTTCCTTGGGATTGTAGGGAGTTTCTATCTCTGTTTGTTTTTTTGTTTATTTTCTTACCATGTGGCATTTGTTTTGTTATGCCTACCTTTCTGGGTGCCTAACCCCAGTCGATGGCAGATAAGGAAAACCCTCAACCACAAGGGGGTTTTCCAGGGCTATTGCTCCCTGAAACCTCTCTGAAGGGGCCAGGTTCTGGTACTGGTCTCTGGTAGGTCTGATCTCCATAGCTAATGTCCCGGTCTAATATAACATACATTAGCCCGATAAGCTCCAGGGAGCCGTAGAGACTCACCCAGATAATGGCGTTTCATTACATTCAACGCTGTTTTTTTAGCCTGTTTTTGTGCTCATCTTTTTATCTTTGGTACTATTCTCATATTATGTCTTTGACCATTCCGAATTTTCTTCTTGTGGTTTACCTAGTTTGGATTCCATACTGGTGCTGCATATACAAGGATTAGCCTGATGTAAGGTGTTTATAGTACTGTATATGTATTTTGCTGGTGGTGATGACTCACTCATAGAATTCTATCATGTTCATCAAGAATGCCTTGGCCCCCCTCTAAATCTATGCCATCTCTTAGTTACAAGGCTAGTTCTCTTCACATGTTCCATCATCCTCTTTCTGATTATCTTTCCCAACATGCATTCTTATATATCAAATGTTTATGGTGAATGACTAGCTCGTTGGGTCCTGCCTCCAAGCTATTTGTATCTGGTGCATAATTTCTTGTCTTTTCACATTTTTTATACATTTGTTCTTGAAGCTGTGGATGGAGTTGGTTTCCGTTACTACTTATGTCAGTGTATTTCATTCGTTGACCACCCTCACTGCACTTGAGTTTCCATACTGGCTCCTTTGCATCTCCAATGAACAAACACGAGTATGTGACGAAAAAGTTGAATGACCCATCAGTATACAAATATACAAAGTTCAATAGTATGTTGAAAAATATGGGGACACAACTGAACAGCTAATATAAAGAATTATTAACTCAAATAGTGATGAGTAACCAGATTATTGCCTGCTGATTAAACAAAACTGTTTACTGCTGTATGAAGAGGATTGGTCACTTGTACTAGATAACAAATTTTGCCTTTAACATTATCAAAATACAGAACTTGTTCTAAACATTTTATCTCCTAATAACAAATTTACACTAATCTATCTACAAATACATATATTATAGGAGCCTCATCATCATCAGTAATTTCCTTGGTTCTTTCCACCTCATCAGGAACATGACTACTGGACTTGTTACATAATGTCACTCTACTGAAAATACAGTAATCATCCTTAAAAATCATATGCAATCAGGTTTTATTTTTTAAAACTGAGATGCTAAAGAAATTTGTATCTTCTAACAACTTACTGTTAAGAAAATAACAATTTTGAGTAGCGATAAATTCTCAACACCATTTTCAACATATTCTGAAAACTCCATGTGTGTGTTAGATTGTCTAGTTGAGCCTGCCAGGTAAATCACTTTAAATGACATACATTCTTAGCAATGAATGATTAAGATTTCATTGTTAATCTTATAAAACACAATTTTTTCTTTGACAGAGCTTAACTGACAAAGAAGCAAAAGAAAGCACATACAGTACGTTTCTTTTCCTTACACGATCATATATTACTTAAACTAAAGCTCTATTTGCCTATTTGTGTGAATCAGGCATCAGGTTACCTCACATAGTCAATTTAGATGAAGTCAGCTGACAGGTACCATACTAAAGATGCCTTCTGCATCAGAGCAGCAAAAAAATAATGAGCACTGCTTATTTGTGATCATTTCATTTCATTTCTCGGATTATTTTCATTTTATTTCTACAAATTTTCAAAGTGGTTGCATATGACTTTTGAGTAAGGCTACAGTATTATTATTTTACTGAAAATTTGTACTGTAGCAAAAAAAAATTATGAACTTGGTGCAACAAAATTTTCTTTGAAAGAAGCTTTATAAGACAGAAGTAGATAGGCCAAACTGACCTAGAAATGAAAAAAGGAGGGAGGCATTGGCTGTAACTCAGAAATGGGGATGGATTTAAGGGTGATAAGGTATGCAAGGATTTTTCCATGCCGTGGATAGGAATGTATACCAGTGTCCCACAACCAAACTACAATACAGCAAACCAAACCAATGTTAACTAACTACTGCAGGAAAAATCATGGGTTTTAAAAGAAAGATGTTTACTTTTCATTTATAAAAGTATATATAAGCTGCAATCAAAATCTCAAAGTAATAATTAATGAAAGGAGTGTATGTATGAGTAACTGTGAAATATGCAAAAAATACTACTACAATAGTACCTGCACTGTTAGAAAGTTGAATAAAAACCTTGAATCCCAAAAGTACAAGAAGAGTATACTTCTTTATTTTCCATAAAATCTACAATGCAGAAACCTTAGTTTTGCATCCATAAGATGCCTGAGTATAGGGTGATCAGAAAAGGCTATTCAGTATCTTACCTGTTATCTGCCCAGGTGCTGACATTGTTCGTTGAATACGATACTGTTGCTGCTGCTGCTGCTGCTGCTGTTGTTGCTGTTGTTGATAAATTAAAGGTGGTTGTCCTTGCTGTGGAGAGGAGGGAGGATAGGGGCCTGGGTCTCCTTGCCCAGTGGCCCCAGGCGTATGAGGACCCATACTTTGATAAGGTGACTGGCGTGAACTAGGACTCGGCACAGAACGCATGGAAGGTAACTGACCTGCACGCCCACCACCCGGAAACTGTCGACCACCATCATTTCTTATAAAGGACTGAAATCAATGAAATTAGTAGATGTAAGTTGCCACTTTCAATACTGTTAACATGATAAAACTAAAAGTAGTTCCTTTTTAACATCTATATTGCTCTGCACTTCATATAATGCTGGCTTCACTTATGTGTTGTTGATCAACATCAGCAGGAGCTTAGTAGCTACTATGCTAAGATGGCTCTGGCAATGGTCTGCAGTTCTTGGAAAAGATATACACGTTCCCCATTAGCATCACCAAAACACTGCAATTATTAATTTAATTGAATAGAGAGGACAATTATCAGTGTTCATACTGCTATTTCATATACAGTGTAGTGTAACAGTTTGAAAAATAAGCAAGGCAAAAAATTTTGATGTTTGTGAAGCAATAGGGGCTTCACTGGACGCCTTAAACTCTCCTTTCTGAAACTTGTAAGCATGATGCCATTGCTGCATGCTTTCAAAACAAGAAACTCAGTTTTCAATGGATATCACTTTTGAAGATTTAATTTAATTTAATTTATTTTGTAACTGCACATTATGGCGACCTATGGCAGCTATGGCCATTATGTAGGCATTAACAAATATTTAATCTCAAACTGCAAATGCAATTTACTTACACAAAAGATTAATATATTTCTAATATAAACACACACACCCATTACATTGTATGCCATATTTCCTTAACATATAATATAATGTGAATATATTATTATATGAGGTTTCAAGTGGCAGGTTAACTTCTGGATCTGCCATAAAAGCTGAAAGCAAGTACTTTTGCATGAAATATAGCTTAAAATGACTAGGTATTTAAAAAATGTTTTCATACTGTAACAAAATAATAAAATTCTAATAGGTCTTAACATTTATAACTATAAACTGACTTACATATTTTGAGATAAATATATAACTTCTTTATCAAAGCTGGCATACAGTATTACAACTAACTTTATGACAAAATTAAAAACTCACAGAAAGTTGTGCATTCAGCATCGGGTTCTGGGACATTAGTGATGGCCGCTGTTGCGGACTCGGAGATGACCACGCCGGACTTTGCTGACCAGGAGGTACTTGTACCCCAGGCGTGCCTGGCGTGCCAGGACCTGTGGGGGACATTTGAGGGAGTGGCTGACCTCCTGGTTGATAGCCTGGCGGAACTGGGGACCCCTGGGATAATCTTGGAGATAGTTGCGGGCCTTGTGCTCCCTGGTATCCACCCATCTGCCCACTGTTGTTTATTTGACCAAGAAAATAAAAGAATAAGATAATCGAGTAGATTGTTGTACAGTATTATTAATGTCAGATTTTAAACATACAGTTCACAAAAATTTTAAAGTACTGTCTTTGCTTGATAATCAAAATTATATGGGCCTTCTTCCATTCGAGTTAGTCAGACATTCCAAAAATTAACAATTTTGAATTTATTCAGGTTTTTGTTGAATAGAAATCTCAGCAACACAAATTTTTAGTAGAGTTGAGCACTCAAAAACTGAAACTCAAATTTATTTGGATTTCCCAAAGATTTGGGTTACCAAAATTCGGATTACCGAGCTCTTTCATTATGAATATAGGTAAAATATTCATGACATTTCCCGAGAAAACACCTCATTAGCAATTTTAAATGCAGCTTAGTGAACCGTATAAACATTCATCTCCTACACAGCTTAGAACACAGTAAGTGTATTCCACTCCAAACACAGCTTAGCCTTATGACAATGCCCAAGTGAAATCAGATTAACTTAAAAAGTTCTTTTGATTAATCAGTAAATGAGCAGAAATGAACTACCACACATTGTTGTGACATGCCTAGCTAGACAACAATTAACACTTCAGTCTGAGCCCCATTGATGTCAATAGGTTTAGGAACCTACACCCATACTGACTAGCCGGTGGCTAAGCAGACAGAATACTGGACGTGTGATCCTGTGGTCCCGGGTTCGATCTCGGGCGCCGGCGAGAGACGATAGGCAGAGTTTTTTTCACCCTGATGCCCCTGTTACCTAGCAGTAAATAGGTACCTGGGAGTTAGTCAGCTGTCACGGGCTGCTTCCTGAGGGTGGAGGCCTGGTCAAGGACAGGGCCGCGGGGACACTAAAGCCCCGAAATCATCTCAAGATAACTTCAAGACAACCATAAGGAAAATATTGTTGACTAGCCTGGAAAGCTATTCCCATTACCAACATAACTGGAGACTTTAAAGAAAAGCTAGCAATAGAAACATTTCAAGCAAAATCTCATTGTTTTACCAGTCAATACTTTTGATAATTCATGCCCTCTGGGGAATGCAATTCTTGAGGAAAAGGCCACTTGAAGAAACTTTTACAGTTATTTTCAATGCCTTTAAATTATTCAATTTTAAAGGAATACCTGAAACATGCTAAAGAATTATGCATGCTTCTATGGCTATTAGAAAATTAAGAAGTCACCACAGGCTTTCAGAGAGAAACAAGAATGTGTGGAACAAATAATATTGCACTCTGTGAGGTTGCAAATTTAACACTAGTAAGTAAGCAATAAAAAAAACAGCGTTGAATGTAATGAAACACCATTTTCTGGGTGAGACCCGGAGGCTTCCCGGAGCTTATCCAGGCTGATATGCTAATGTCAGACTTTGGCATCAGTCATGTGTATGGAGTTCTGTGGGCCTACCGGGGACCATGAGCCAGAACCTGGCCCCCTCAGAAAGGCATGGGGAGCAATGGTCTATAGAACTCCCCCGTGTGGTTGGAAGAATTCCATGTCTGCCATCGACTGGGTCAGGCACCCAGAAAGGTAAGCATCCCAAAACAAACCCCTATTCTGGTGAAAATTGCTACCAAAACCCGAACAAGTGGATAGAACTCCCCAAAAAGAAACAAGCAAACGAGCATGACGTCACACGTCGCCGCACGACTGTCTGCGCAGCTCCCCCCTTCCTGGAAGGGGGAGCCCCAGACCCCCGCGCTGGCTATCCACTCTTCAGTTCTTAGGCTGGATGTCAAAAGACGAAAAAAACGCCGACCGGAGGGAGGGAGGGAGGGGGGGTGCCAGGGAGCCTCCGGGGTCTCACCCAGAAAAATGGCATTTCATTACATTCAACGCTGGTTTTCTGGAGGAAGCCCCGTCGGCTCTCCAGAGCTGCCTACCCAAAGATGAAAACAAGAGGGACTTAAACCGAGAGGCGGAGAAAAGAAGGAGACGGCCGCAAGCAAACACACCTATCAGGAGAACCAAAAGAGTCGAAACCCAGGCGCCGGAGGAGGGCATGAAGCACACCAACCCGACCCACAGAGGCCATCTCCAACAAGAAAAGAGCCTCGGAAAACAACTTGGAACTGAAGGGGCCACCACAAACAGAGAAAAGAAAAAGGGAACGCAATCCAAGAACCAGGATTGCTCAAGCAGCGTAACAGCAGGCGAACTACGCCAGAGACGGCTCGCAAAGCGGTGCCGTGGCAACTTCCAAAACCGAAGCAACCCAGAGCGGCTCTGCCAGTGCCGCACGAGACAAGGTGACAGTATGTGGCAAGATGACAGCCCCAAACCTTCACAAGAGAAGGACCAGACTACGCCAAGAAAACAAAGCAAACCGATGAAGGGACAGAAAGAAAAAGGAAGGACCACCGAGGAAAACCCCACACCGCCGCCAAGACGAAGCACGCAGATGGGACACCATCAACGAAGCCACCTAACCACCAGCAGATGGTGAGATACTCGAGGCAGAACCAAACCAGCCCCGCCATGGACTGATCGAGTATAGGAAGAGGCAGATACCTCAGGTGTAACCACCGAGCAAGCAGAGCAGGAACCCAAGAAGGCAAGGAATGAGAAGGAATGTCTGCTGTACAGAAAACTTCCCAAATGCCAGTGAGCTCGCCAGGAGATCGGAGACACTGTGGTCCCGATGCGAGACTCTTGAGAAGTGACATCACAAGATCCGGAAAATGCTGTGACAGGGTAAGTCAGGAAAACAGGAACCCAAACCTGGCAAGTCAAGAATTACCAAACACAGGGACGGTGCAAAAGCAGGGAACGGAACATGGATAAAGTCCAACTGAGCCCCATACTCAGAGAGAACCCCAGCAACATAAAAGGCCCGAGACTGTTCAACACACCTCCACGACACAGATGGGGCAAAACAGGCCGTCCCCTCACAGTGACCAAGAGAGAACTGGATCAAAACCTCCAAAGGATAACTGAACAACCAGGCTGTAAGTACTACGTCAGGCTGCACACAGCAGCATCAAGCAGCCGGGGCGACCAGACCAGCATCGAGGAGGCCCTGTCGACGACCAGGCAGTGGGGACGCCAAGCCCCGGAATCCCCGCAAGGTAACAGCAAGGCAACAGTAGGTGTCAACAAGCACATACGAAACCACACAACAAGGTGTAACGAGAGGGATGAGGTAACATCATAACTAGTACATTCTATGACACTTAGTAATAGGTTAGCACAACACAAACAAGCGTAAACTAACTTGTAAAGGGCTTCTCGCAGATGTCAAGCCCTGATGAGGAACTGACACGCAAAACAATCCAACTACCCCTCACATATTACCCCACAGGTGAATCGACCTGAAGCGGATACAGGAGAACAAGCCATACGGACTAGAAAAACAGCCCCAGCACCAGCAGCGAGGGACACGAGCATAGAAGGAAGAAGAAGAACGAGGAAGAAAGGCAGCAATGGGAATGAAAGGGACAGGACCAACAACACAGAGGCCATGTCCATGTCAGGCGAACAACAGCCAAGAAGCGGGACCAAAGAGTCAAAGCTCAACCCCCGCAAGCACAGCTAGGTAAGGAAAACTAGGTGAGCACAGAGAATCCAATGTATATGGAAGGGCTAAGCCAGGCACTGCAAGACGGACAAGGAAAGAGTGACCCGGTTAAGACCACGAAAAATGTGGCCGTGACCCACAGTGTAACAAAAAACACAGACGAACAAGGAAGGCCACAGGAAGAAGGACGCCAGGGCCAAACAAAATGCCACAACCAAACCCCAACACGGAAACCTAGTATCAAGCCACAGCAAAATGTCACCACATAACATCCTGACCCAGGGTAACATTTACCCCATAACATTTACCTCCACCAATGTACCTCATAACATGGTGAAGGTGGGGCCCCCTCAACTGACTCAAGTATGTGATGAACATGTATATGAGTGGGACCGGATGGGTATAAATAAGAACTGCCTCGTATGGGTCAATAGGCCCTCTGCAATCACCTTGGTCTTATGGTCATAAATTCGTAGCCATGAACCAGGGCCTGGCCAAAAGAGATGACAGACCGCACAAACTCACCTGCAGAACGTGGGCACGAACGTGGCATGACACAACGTAGCTGAGAGGAGTCCAGGAGCACCGTCAGAGGAAGACGGCCAGAGCCGCACCCGCAGGTGAATAGTAGGCTAGAGGCGAAGGAGGCACCCCACACCCATATGCAGGAAAAACTCAGCGTTCTCCCTATAGTGGCAACCCAGAACACCCCCAGCTTTTATGGGGCACAGACTGGAGAGACGAGAGAAGTGAGAGAGGCGAAGCACCCGAGAAAACAAGGACGCAGAACATCAGCACTTGTGTACACTGTCCACAACAAAACAAACTCCCACGGCACATGCGCAGGACGCATGAGGTCCGAACCGCACAACCCCGCCCAGCGGGGAGGGCGCCAACAAAGAGTATCGCAAAATATTAGTAGTGCCTAGACAGAGCACAGAGAGAAGAATAGTGCCAAAAGAACGAGACAGTATAAAAAAACAAGAAGCACGGAAGAAGACCAACGAGTCCAAAAAAAACAGCGTTGAATGTAATGAAACGCCATTTTCTGGGCGAGTCCCGGAGGCTCCTCAGAGCTTACTAGGCTGATATGCTAATGATGACTTTGGCATCAGTCATGTGTATAGAGTTCTATGGGCCTACCGATGACCACGAGCCAAAACCTGGCCCGCCTCAGAAGAGGCAGGGAAGCAATGACCTATAGAAACCCCCGTGTGGTTGGAAGCGAGGGACAGGCTTGTCTGCCATTGACTGGG
>WNGS01109635.1:17310302-17347424 GCA_020271785.1 Procambarus virginalis
TTAGGTACCCAGAATGGTAAGCGTCCAAAACAAACCCCCTATTCTGGTGAAAATTGCTACCACAAGCCGAACAGTGGATAGAACTCCCTAAAATAAATAAGCAAACAATCATGACGTGACACGTCGCCGTGCCGCTGTCCGCTGCAGCTCCCCCCTCCCCGGAGGTGGGAAGGGGAGCCCCAGACCCATCTTGCCGGCTATCCATCCCAAGTCTGAGGCTGAATGCCAAAAATGTGAAAAAACGCCGACCGGAGGAGAGGGAGGTATGCCGGGAAGACTCTGGGACTCGCCCAGAAAATGGCGTTTCATTACATTCACGCTGGTTTTCTGGGGGGAGCCCCTTCGGCTTGGTCCCTCTTGGTCCCTCCCTCTTTCTTGGTCCTAGTCACTCCAAATGATAAGAAATCAGGACGCAGCATGCCATTCAATCGTCAATCAGCTAGCATCACTCATTTTGAAGTTCCGGCATTCTGTTGCCGGGGCTTTTGGGCGGTAAAAGATTGCTTGAATAGTTTGTGCAGTGAGTGGCACGCCGGGGAGCCCCTTGGCTCCCCGGAGCTAACTCCCCACAGAGGAAATAGATAGAGACTACCGGGAGGCGATCGCCGCTCACTCCTCACTCAAAATCGAGACTAACGGCTGTAACTGCTGATCCAAAGCGACACAGGCCCGACTAGGCCCAGGAACGTGCACAGATAACAAGCAGCCAGGACCCTGCTCGACTGCCGAAACCCCACACCCAAATGACAGCTAGGACATGTTCCAAAAACAGCAGCAAGAGCCGCGAACTTGCGAACATGAACATGGGGAGAGACCGCAGGCCGGCTAGCCGTAATAATCCTGCGGACAACCCAGGAGACCCACACCCGCAAACAGGGAAGGAGGGAAACCGGATCACCCAAAGTGCGACCCAGGACACAGAAGTCGTGGCAACGACGACCGTCAGTAGTTTCAAGCGTTATATGACAAAGTGCTGGGAAATGGGACACCACGAGCAAGCTCTCTCTCTCATCCTGTAACTACACTTAGGTAATTACACTTAGGTAATTACGTAATGAACGGTGGAGGGCCGCCACCGGACACCAACATGAAGCACCCCCGGCCAAACACCAAGCATCAACAACCCAATGATCCCTCCAGAAAGCAGCCGTCACCCTCTCCGCTAAAAAGAAGGAGACTGCTGCAACGAACAACCCCATCACCATGACCGAAGAGCAGAACAGCTCCTGCGCCAGAAGAGAGGAGGAAGCTCACCAACTCGATCTCTAGAGGCCAAGGCTAACATAAAAATAGCCTAGGAGAAACAACCGGAATCGAAGGGGCCACAACAAACCAAGGAGAAGATAGAGCACTCTGTCCAATGACCAGGACCGCTAAGGCGGCGCAGAGCAGGCCGGAGGTGAAACAACGCCCAAGGCAGCATGCTATATGGAGCAAAAGTAACCAATACCGAAAGCAAGCTGAAGCTGGCTCCGCCAGCACCGCACAATACGAGGCGACTATGTGGCAAAATGACGGCCCCGAACCCCCAAAAGAGGAGGACAAGACCACGTCAACAAAACACAGAACAGAAGAAGGGACGAAGGAAGGACCGCCAAAAACCCCCACACTGCCGCCAAGAAAAGAAGAATGCAGGTGAGACACCATCAAACGAAGCCACCTGACCAATCAGAAAGTGAGAGACCCGAGACATGAGCTGAACCAGCCCCGTCACGGACCAAATGAGCCAAGAAGAGGCGGAGCCGCGGGAAGATCTCGGGTGCGACCACCGAACAGGAAGAGCTGGAAAACCAAGCCGACAAAGAAGGTGGTGGAACGTCTGCTGGACAAAGACATCCCAACACCAGCGAGCTCGCCAGGAGGTCTGAGACCACGGCCCCAACCGAGTCTCTAGGAAGGGATCCCACGAGACGCAGAAAAAGCCAACAGGCAGGGAAAGCCAGGAACCAGAAAACCAAACCTGGCAATCGAGCCAAAAGGCACAGCAACAACAGCCGATGCAACCATGGACACCCTCAAGAGAAAACTAGAAAGTCGTCTCGAAGGAGCGCCGGACCAACCGGTCTATGGCAGGTACCCGGGCCCACAGGCCGCTCCAAGCAACAGCCCGGTGGACCAACCCCCACAAGCCAAGCCCGAAGGGAGCTTGGCTTGTGGAAGAAGAACTCCCAAAACCCCATCAAGCAGACGACGGGAAGGAAGCTGCACGACACTGGGAGACAGAAGAACCAGAGGGGACAACACCACCACAAGTAAGACCCCTCAGAGGAAGGAGAGGTAGATAAAGACATCCCAGGGGACACAGGAAGAACAGATGCCCAAGGAGCAGGAGAGACCACAAAGGACTAGTGTCAGGAGGAGGAGACAAAAGGAAAGCAGGAGGAAGGGATGAGCTGGAGGCCAACCCCCTATACAGCGTCAAGCGGAGAGACGACAGAGCCCAGCAGGCTCAGGAAGCCGTACAGAAGTCAAACAACAGGCGAGGAGAGACCAAAAACCCCAAGCACAACTCCCATAACACAACTAAGCGAGCACAACAAGGAAAGCACAGAAGCCACGCATATAGCAGGTGAGCGACAGAGGAGCAGAACGAAAGAGCGAAAAGCCCATCCCGGCAAGCACAACGAGGTGAGGACAACCAGGAGAGTACAGAGAAGCCAGCAAACCTGGAAGGGCAAAGCCAGGTACTGCAAGGCAGGCAAGGAATGAGTGACCCAGAGAAGACAATCATAACAATTAGCACCGACAAATACAGAAGGCCCCAGGAGGAAAACACGCAAGGCCAAACAAAACGCCACAACCAAACCCCCACATGCACCCTTGGTAACAAAACCGCATCGGGCCCCCGGGACCAACTCAAGCATGAGACGGATATGCATACGAGTGGGACTGGATGGTGTACAACGAGGAGCTTTCCCACATGGGCCAAGAGATCCCCTGTAGGCACCTGTGGCCTGCCGTTCCCACATTCGCACTCCAAAAACAAAAATCAAACGCCTAGCTGAAAGATGCCAGATCGCAGAAACTCACCTGCAGAACGGAGGCACGAACATGTCACAACACAACGTAGCCGAGAAGATGCCGGGAGCACCGCCAGGGGAAGAAAGCCCGAGCTGCACACGCAGAAGGGGAGGGCAGAGGCGAAAGAGGCACCCCGCACCCAGAACACCCCAGTAGCAAGGACTGGAGAAGCGAGGACCCAGGACCAAGTACGGGGCAAGGACTGGAGAAGAGAGAAGCATGAGAGGCAAAGCACCCGAGAGAAAAGGACGCAAAACACGAGCACCCGTGCACACCACCCAGACTGAAACAAACTCCCACGGCACATGCGCACAACCCGCTCAGCGGGAAGTCGCTCAAAAGGACAACTGCACAAGTAGCCCAAACAGCCCGTGACCCGAGAGATGGGCGCAGGGGCAGAAACAGCCCAGGGCACGGGAACAGGAGCGAAAACAGGAAGCAGCGACATACATATCTGATAAATGTAAGGAAGACAAGGAACACATCAGCAACCCAATTGAGCTGCAAGTAGCCCAAACCGGCATCCCAGACAAGGAGTATGTAAAGAAAGTGAACAGTGCCGAAACCGAGGACAAAGAAAAACACAGGAACAAAAGAGCAAGACACGACCGAAAAACCCGGAAGAGGACCAATAAGCCCAGAAAGGACCGGAGGAAGCCACACCGAAAGACGCCAGATGTTCCAGTAATACAGGAAGTAACGAAAACCTTCCTAAACCTTCGAGAACACCCACAAGCAAGCAGAAACCACGAAGGCTCATAAAAGCACAGTCGCACCCGAGACCAAAAGTCATGCAGAACCCCCAAAAAAGAAAAGGCGAACATGACAGGGAAGTCCCGTCCCAAGAAAAGGGGTGAAAAAACCTTAAAGAGCATGCACGAACAGGATGGAACCAACGGACTCAAGGAACAAGGAACCGAGCCAGGGGAGGGCCGACGCCCAACAACTCGTACAAAGAGGGGGGAAGGAAAAACCCGACTCCCCGCAACCGCAAGCCCCGCTCGAAGGGTAGAACAACCCTGGCGGGAACCAACGGGGCCCCCCAGGCAGCCCCTCCCCAGCCCCGGGAACCCACATGTCAGGCCCCGGAACTGAACCTTCCCCCCAAAGCTCCAGCCTCAAGAAAAACCGGGGCAGCCGCGAAAAATACCATGGAAGAAAGCCCACTGGAAGACTCATACAACACGGCTGGAGGAACAGGCTCCAATGCCCCCGTCGCTACCCCGGAAGGGGAATTTCCCGAGACCGTCCGAGTCTCAAAACCATCGAAGCCCCGCCCCGACCCCGAACCCACAGACGGTAAGGACCCAGATGCAGGGAGGAAGGGAGGGGGGGAAAGACAAGGGGGCGTGGAAGGAAACCGAAGCAACCAACACCCCCAAATCCCGACACCAAAACAGGGCAGCCTCGGGGCTTCCAGGGAGCAAACAACCTAGGGCGTTGCCAAACCGAAACACGATGTGCAACGCCGTGCTGCCTGCACCCACACAGTCAGCATAAGACTGGGTAAGCAAGCCACAAACAAGCAACAAAACTCGCAGGACTCCGGGTCGAAGGTGCCACCGACCCCACAGGCAGCAGGCGGAGGCAAAACAGTGAGAGTCACCCTGAGACAAGGGGGCAGAGCAACCCTCGAACTCGCACAAAGCGAGGGGGGACCCCAGGGTCACATCCATCGGACCCACGCGTCCCCGTGGGGATTCCCAGGGTCCTGAGCGTTTCCTTGAAGAGGACTTGTGCCCAGGTAAACCCAGGCAGGGTACTGCTAACCGGCACCCAAAACTACCAAACAACCTTCTACGAACTGAACCCCCGGGACGTGTTTACTCACGAGGACCTAGCAGAGGGAACCACCGGAAGAAGAAGGAAGAGCACGCAGTACACAGGGGGCAAGAAACAAGGCAGGACCCTCCAACCAGGCAGGAAACAAAAAGAAAAGAAGACCCCTCGAGAGGACAGCGCACCCAGGTGGAACAGAGCTGGCCGCAATGATAGGTGAAAACTAGCTGCGCAATACCCTGTGCCCCGCCAGTGCAAACTGCCCCCTACCCCAAGGCGAACAATGAAAATTGAACACCCGAGCACACACAAGGGGCGGCCGAAAACCAAGCAGTAAACGGACTAGCCGGGGCAGAACCCAAGGAACTTGTGGAAGAGAACCCCAAGCCCCAAGGGCAATACTTACAGGGCACCTAGGAAAGGGAACCCTAGGCGCATGCAGCCCGGGTACTGAAGAAACACTCCCGGCTCACGCACCACCTAGAAGACAGACACCACACTCTAGGTACAGTGCTGAAACAACCACCGGAGCCGGTGCACACGACCTGAGCCTTTAGCATCAGCCTTAGAACTGAGGGTGGATAGCCAGCGCGATGGGTCTGGGGCTCCCCCTTCCCGGGGAGGGGGAGCTGCTCGGACAGCGGCGCGGCGACGTGTGACATCATGATTGTTTGCTCGTTTATTTTAGGGGAGTTCTATCCACTTGTTCGGTTTGTGGTAGCAATTTTCACCAGAATAGGGTTTGTTTTGGGACGCTTACCTTTCTGGGTGCCTAACCCGGTCGATGGCAGACATAGAATGCTTCCAACCACACAGGAATTTCTATAGGCCATTGCTCCCCTTGCCCCTTCTGAGGGGGCCAGGTTCTGGCTCGTGGTCCCCGATAGACCCATAGAACTCCATTCACATGACTGATGCCAAAGTCTGATATTAGCATATCAGCCTAGTAAGCTCCTGGGAGCCGAAGGGGCTCCCCCCAGAAAGGACCGGAGGTAAGCCTCACCAGAAGACGACAGACGTTCCAATAATGCAGGAAGAAACGAAGACCTTCCCGAACCCCTGAGACCTCACAGAAGCAAACAATATCATGAAGGCTAAGAAAGGCAGTCGCACCCGAGACCAAAAGTCACAGAAACCCTGATAACAGGGGAAACATGACCCCTCCATGACAGAGAAGTCCCTCCCCAGAAAAAAGGGGGAAGAAACGGAGAAAAATACCCACCGATAGGACGGAACCGAACGGACCCGAAGGGACAAGGATCCGAACCCGGGGAGGGGGCTGACACCCAACAACTCATATGCAGAGGAGGGAAGGAAAAACCCCACTCCCAATAACTTCAAGCCTCGCACTGAAGGTAGAAAACCCCGGCAGGGTCCAACGGGGCCCGACACCCCCCAAGTCATCCCCTCCCCAACCCCGGGAACCTCCATGGCAGGCCCCAGGGCCGAGCCGTCCCCCCAGAGCCCCAGCCACAAACAAGAAAAGGCTGGGCAGCTGGAAATTTACTAAGGGAGCCCACTGGCAGACTCATACAACCTGGCTGGAGGAACAGACTCGAGTGCCTCTTGTCACTACCCCGGAAAGGGAAACCCCCGAAACCGCCCAAGTCTCAAGCTCATCGAATCCCCGCCCCCGACCCTGAATCCACAGACAGAAAGGATCCGGATGCAGGGGGATGGGGGGGGGGGAACAGACTAAACCACAACTGGGGAAAGACAAGGAGGCGAGGAAAGAAAGAACAAGACAGAAGCAACCAACACCCCCAAGCCCCATCACAACAAATAAAAACCAGGGCAGCCTCTGGGATTCCAGGAAGTAAACAACATAGCGTGTTGCCACCACCTGAACTCAACGTGCAATGCCTGTGCTGTCTGCACCCACATAGTCAGCATAAGACCAGATAACCGAGTCACAAACAAGCAACGAAACTCACAGGTCTCCGGGTCGAAGGTGCCACCGACCCCATAGGCAGCAGATGAAGGCAAAAACAAAGAGTCACCCTGAGACAAGGAGACAGAGCAACCCTCAAATTCGCACAAAGCGAGGGGGGGGACTCAGGGGTCACATCTATCGGACCCATGCACCCCCATGGGGATTCCCAGGGTCCAGAGACGGAACTCACGCTCAGGGAAGCCCAGGCAGGGTACTGCTAACTGGTGCCTAAGTCTACCAAACAACCTTCTAAAAACTGAACCCCAGGGACGTGAACACTCACTGGGACCTAGCAGAGGGCACCACCAGAAGAAAACCCTATTAGGTCAAATACCAAGGGGCAAGCAAGGCAGACCCCCACCACAAGGCACAAACAAAAAGAAAAACAAAACCCTGCAAGAGGACAACGTATCCAAAGGAACAGAGCTGGCCGCTATGAATGGTGAAAACAAGCTGCACAGCACCCTGCGCCCTGTACCAGTGCAAACTGTCTCTTACCCTAAGGTAAACAAGGGAGACAAAACACCCAAGCACTCAAAGGGCGGCCGAAAAACTGAGTAGTGAAACCGCCCATGAGAGGCAGAACCCAAGGAACTTGTGGAAGGTAACCCCCAAGCCCCAAGGGCAGTACTTACAGGGTACCTAGGGAAGGGAACCCTAGGCACATGCAGCCCGAGTACTGTAGAATAACTTCTGGCTCTCACACCTCTGGAAGACAGCCACCACATTCTAAGCACAGTGCTGAAAATCACTGGAGCCAGAGCACACGATCTCTGCCTCTAACATCAGCCTTAGAACTGAAGGGTGGATAGCCGGCGCGAGAGTCTGGGGCTCCCCCTTCCCCCTCTCGGGGAGGGGGAAGCTGCGCAGACAGCGGCGTGGCGACGTGTGACGTCATGCTCGTTTGCTTGTTTCTTTTTGGGGGAGTTCTATCCACTTGTTCGGCCTTTGGTAACAATTTTCACCAGAATAGGGGTTTGTTTTGGGAAGCTTACCTTTCTGGGTGCCTGACCCGGTTGATGGCAGACATAGAATGCTTCCAACCACACGGGGGTTTCTACACATCATTGCTCCCCTATGCCTCTCTGAGGGGGCCAGGTTCTGGCTCATGGTCCCCGGTAGGCCCACAGAACTCCATACACATGACTGATGCCAAAGTCTGACATTAGCATATCAGCCTGGATAAGCTCCGGGGAGCCGACGGGGCTCCCCCAGAAAAATCAACAGAGGAAGGAATACACCCTTTTTACCCCCCCCCCCCTAGATGGGTTTTTGTGGGTGACAGACCAACCAGTGTGCTAATTAAATGTTCAGTGTTTGATAACTGTGCAACTGATCCATGCTTGTTTGGTTGATCCAAGACAAGTGACTTGAGAATGGTCCAGGACGGACCGAAACGTCGTCGTCCCTTCAACTTCTAGTGTGTGGTCTCGTCAACTAATCCATATAAATATATCCTTAAACCTTTTGTGTTTCCCATAAAAGCACAACTCTGGGAGAAGTAATGTGGGTTACTTTTCTCCTACTGATCGTTCTGTTCCTTGGTTCATCCAACTCCACAATGCCAATTAAAAAGCTATTTTTTTTCCTTTTCTTTGCCTTCCTTCCACTTCCTGTGTCTGTTTTTACTTCTATTATATGAGCCTTACTTTCAAGTCCTGCATTTTTCCTTTAACTTATGCCTGGTGCATACATACTAAGTCAATTCTTAATATACCTACATAGACTTCTATGTAGGTATACCTACATACCTACATAGATAGTTCCTCAGAATTTGAAATTCTTTAGAAAATGCTTCAGGTGTTTCTTCAAAGCTTTGACTGTAAGGAAACTGAAATGGCTGCAGGTAAATGCTACACACAGTCATGCTCTCAATGAAAAAGAAGTCCTATAGGGAATAAAGTATCAAGATGCAGATAAATAAAAGCAACACTGAAATTTATAGTAAACATTTACTGGCACATAATTCTGCTGAAAGTGAACTAAAAGACTGCTGCAACACATGCAAGTTTTAAACGGCAATTGTGATTGTTCTTTAAAGCAACACCTACTCAGAACTGCCCCTTGAATTAAAGTAATTAAATGCATCTGAACCAAGATTTCTGGCAATGTTAATACGAAGTATTACAGTCAGAAATATAAATTTATCTACTAATAAAAAGCTAAATATTTCTTCCACCTTTAGGAAGTGACACTTTATTTTATGGTTAAAAACTCTTGTAGTTTACTGTAACCCATTAAAAGTATGTGGATTTGATGGGCATTATATAGGCAAATATTTAGAGATACAACAATAAAGGTTTTGTCTGTGCCTGTACCTATTGCTGTACTGCTGATTTGGAAGGGGAGAAGTTGTCTGACCATGTGGAGAAAAAGGAGGTTGGGGAATACGCTGGCCAGGAGAAATCTGTCCACCACCCCCTAATGGTGAATTGAGCAGGTTGTAGTTTGGAGATGTCTGAGACTCTGCTACATTACGCTGAAATTATCAAGAATAGAAGTCGTCGGAATTAGTAATAAACTTGTTAGTATAAGGATCTTCAGTGAATGCATTTTGCTCTTTCATTTAACAAAAAATCATTAATACTTTCCAGTTACTGACATATAAATTTAAAAATGACATCCACTTAAGCCTCAATCCAGTTTTACCAACCAATTGCCCACATCATCATAAAAAACAACCCCAGTTTGAAGTAAGTCCCCTTACAATCAAGGCTGTTGATTAAAGGGGAAAGAGGCCCTAGCTAGACTACCTGGAGAGTGACATTCACATTTGGCGCAACGGTGTTATTAAAGAGGTCATCCATGTTCTGATAAGAAGTTGGTGGAGGCTGAGCCACATCTGAGGTGTTGGACGGGACTAACACCTGTTGCTGTTGATGTTGTAGGAGCCTTTTTCTCGTCTCTTGCTGTCGTATCAAATGACGCTGAAAGTGTCATCAAAGGTACATTATTGTGAAAACTTTAAATTTAAAATACTGGTAATTAAATTAAGCTTATCAGTACTGTCTGTAAACTACTCAAACTACTATTATTAACCAATGGTAAATTAAATTAACTCGTTTCTACTAAAAACAAAAATTCTTTTAAATTGTTTACTAAAATTGGAAATATGGTAATTAAATTATCTGACTGCTCTGAGCAGTCACCTTTATTGAACCTTAAACTTCATTTTATTTAGTTTGTTAATTTTTCAAGGTTGAGCAAATTTAATACAGAAACTAATCTAATGTCTGTGAGACAGCAATCTATGAAGTTAACTTATGGATAATGATTATGTGACTAAAAACAATCCCCTATCTGTGCATTATATTAATATTTTATAAGTAAAATGTGTATTCTGTCAGAGGTGCCTCCCATTTTTGTGAGACAAAAATTGGAATATGCAGCAGTTGTATGGTGCCTATATCTCCAGAAATACATCAATAAACTGGAAAAAGATGTAAATGCATGCTACAAAATGTCTTCTGGAACTATGAGTCACAATAACATGGCTGAAGATACGAAGAATAAACCACACACCAGAAGATGAGGAGACGATGAAGTTTTGATTAATCCTAGACCATTATCAAGTTGATATATCACAATCGACTTGATAATGGTCCAGGAAGGACTGAAAAAGTTGTCGTCTCATCCTCTTGTGACGTGTTTTTTGCCTCAATCATTCCTATTTTTATCTACATAATCTTCCTTGTCATTTTTTAGATATGGTGGGATGTTTAAGTTGTTGTACAATTTGTTTTCTATGCCTATAGAGGGAATGCTATTCTCGTTCCACTCTACTTATTTTTCTCTTTTTTCATAGTGGTATGCGACTTGAGCATATTTCTAATGCCATTGTGCCTATTTGCTTGAGGCACTGATTTAGGTTTTCATTATCTAAATGTTCCTTCCAGTGTATTTATGTGAGGTCTTAGTTTATTGTTTCCCATTTAATCAGTTTATTATTAAAAATGAGCTTACTAAATTTTCTCCTCTTGCATTGGAGACTGGATCCACAAATATATTGCCCATACTTCTCTAAACTTTGATTAGGGTGTGATCTGGACTGGCACGTATTTGTAATCATTATGTTCCTAGCCGGTTCATCATTGTAAAAATTAGGTTTAGAATGTTTAAGAAAAATCTGTCACATCTGTACGAGGTCATTTATATGTGACTTTATTTAGGCTGCTTCCTGGAATACTCTCTGAAACAACTATATTTACAGCATTTTTTCCATTTGAGCCATCAAATTAAAGTAACCGAGCAAGATGATGTTTAGGGAAGAGGTTGTGACGTTTTCTAAGCATTATTCTGTTTTCATTATTTGGTCCTTAAACTGCTAAAGATTTACATCTGGTGACTTATATACAAGGACAATAATCACAATTAAGATTTCTGTTTTGATTATCAGCTCTTCCTAAATATTGTTTGTGGTCCTTAACAGCTCAGTGCATCTTTGTTGTACAGGCTGACCCCTCCCTGTAGAAAGTGTTTCCTTCCACATCTTAATTTTCAGTGGTGTGTTGTGCATACTTATCCTGTGAGCGGTGTGTTGTACACCCCATACTCATCCTGTAAAAAGATTATACAGTACTCATGTATCCACATTTCACTATTATAGTAGTCCTTTGTATGAGTTTCAGTTAGGGTTGCCAACATTGCAATTTCCCTCATTTAGAAAGCAAGTTATAAAATAAAATGGATTATGTTTTGCATGTTTTGACACCCTAAATGTTGGCAAATATGGATAATGTCATCGAATTTATGGAAGTGCTGGTTATTTTACTTGATGTTAACATTTGTGGTTCTGGTAAGGTGCCATGGTACTTATGTCCTGTCTAGAGCATTGACTGAATTGGTGATAATTTTTTGTCATTTCTAGCTATTCTTCTCTCTCTTACTAAGAAGTCTCCCTTGTATGTAGAACTGTTGCTGTTTTTATAATGCCATTCTTTTAGTTACATTCACCTGATTCCTCTTGTATGAAAAGCTGGGCAGTCTGTAATAGCAGTCTTTCTTTTTAGTGAACTTTTACATATTTCTGGGAGAAAAAAATTGCAACTTCAGAACAATTACCTATACTAAGAATATTTCTATATTTTCCTGGGTGATTGTATTTGCATGTTCCATTCGTTTTTCCCAATGGTCCATATTTACAGATACTGTATTTTACATTTATAATATCAACAGGTTTTGAGTTCTTGTTTTGTTTGTTTCTCTTGGTCAGTCTGCACCGAGTCTGTCTGCACCGAGTCTGTCTGCACCGAGTCTGTCTGCACCGAGTCTGTCTGCACCGAGTCTGTCTGCACCGAGTCTGTCTGCACTACACCGTGTATTGACTCTTTGCTGACAGTTCTGAGACTGCAAGACTGACAAAGATGAGTATGCAGCTGTGAGGAGTTTTCCTATCCTCCATAGTAAAATAATTTTTAATAATTTTTGCTATCTTCAAGTTACCCTGAATCTGGAGTCTAGAATCTGGATAGGGTCTCAGCTCTTCTATTTCCCGAGCTTAGCCTCAGCTTGTGATAACTTGGTCCAACAGGCTATTGTTTGCAGCTGCCCGTAGGCCCACATATCCACTACAGCCTGGTTGGTTCGGTACTTCTAGCAAGAACTTATCTAATTGTTTCTTGAAGACCACCACCTTTGTTCCAGCAATATATCTAACGCTTACTGGGAGAGTATGTAACAGCTGTGGACCTTTGATGTTCAGACAGTGCTCTCTGATTGTACCAATGGCACCTTTACTTCTCACTGGTTTTATTCTACATTTCCTTGTGTACCATTGTTCCAGTATATTGTTATTCTACTCTGCAAATTTGGGACTTGGCCTTCCAATATCTTCCATGTATACTGAATATTATTTTATACTTCTCTTGTCTTCTTTCCAGAGAGTACATCTTGAGAGTTTTGAGATGGTCCCATTACTTTAGGTGGTTTATCGTGCCTATACGTGCCACAAATATTCTCTGTTTTCTCTCTCTTTCAGATCTCTTTCCTGCTCTGAAAGGGGAAGCGAGTATTGAGCAATACTCTAGATGGGACAGAGTATTCACAAATTCGTAAATCCTGGATTGTATCTGGATGGGGTTGTGGAAGTTCTTCTACTTTCCAAGCCTACCCCGAGGACAGGCTTGACTTGTGAGAGCTCAGTCCAACAGGCTGTTGTTCGGCATTTCCCGCAGGCCCACATATCTACCACAGCCCGGTTAGTCCAACACTTGAAGAATACTATCTAGTTTTCTCTTTGAAGATGTCCACGATTGTTCCGATAATATTCCTTTTACTCAATGGGAGTATGTTGAACAACCATGGACCTCTGATATTTCATACAGGAACATTAGAGGTTAAACATTAGAAACTTTGCAAATCCTGTATAGTTTGTCAATTCTGTTTTTTTTTCATAAATTAACTGGGAGATTGACACATTTAGTGTGTGACTGCAGAACATAATTGGTAATAATGTACTTAGGACACACTACCTTGATCTTGTATGTCATGCAAGCTATTTTTTTTATTAATTTTACCACAACTATTAAAGATAGCAGCCTATGATTTGGTGACTTCAACTATTTGCCAAAGCAAAGCTTAGCAAGGCAGGTCTAGGCAAGACTAGGCAAGGCAGGGCTAGGTGAGGCAAGACTAGGCAAGGCAGGGCTAGGTGAGGCAGGATTAGGCAAGGCAGGGCTAGGTGAGGAAGAGCTAGTAAAGCAGGGCTGGCCAAGCAAGGCGAGGATTTAGTTCCTAGGTTGAACTGATCTTGCTACTATCAGCCAGAGTATTTTGAGAGTAGTGTTTATATTTTGTTTCTATTTTTCAATATTTAAATTTTTTAGCCTTGTCCACTGTCTGCAGTTACTAACCCCATTCAGCTCTTAAACAGAGGGTTTACAGTGTATAATTAATCTATCATTATTATACAAGTTTTAGTTAATTATAACAGTGTAAGTCACCTTACATAAAAAAGATAATGAATAGGACTAATACTCCGTAATTACATATGATGTTCTTGCTTCCCCAATTGGGGGATTTCCCCAAATCCCTTAATTTGAAAAATTAAGTTACTTGATAATCATACCTGATTATTCATAGTTGGTCGAGAAGGCATTGTTGGACTTCCAGGTGCAAACTGTTGAGAACTGGGTCGCATCATACTTGCAGGACTTATATGGCCCGCAATATTGGTCCCTCCGCCTGGACCCCCAGCTGGGCCTGCACTTGGAAATCGTGTTCGTTGGGTATAAGGTGGTGGGTAGCTCCCATGTGATTGGACAGACTGTAACAAATATGAACAATTATTATCATTATGCAACTTATGTGTTCCTGATATAGATGAATCTACTCATCCATATTTATTGAACTTTTACATGTCTTAAGCAACAGATTTTTCTAGCAATCTAATGTTACCTTTATTTCATGTATTCTGTACAGTATTTTCCTTTTTAACCCTATCTGGGGAACGCCTGGTCGAGGGCCGAGCCGCTGAGATGCAAAGCCCCAAAATTATTGTAAAGTACCTGCTGTCTACCAAATGATAGTTCCAGGGATCTATGTCCCAGTAGCTTGGTCTTTGATGAGGCCTCCAGGTTAGTGGTCTGGTCAACCAGGCTGTTAGATGCAGCTGCTCACAGTCTGACTTGAGTCACAGCCCAGTTGATCTGGTGTTCTTTGGAGGAGTTTATCAAATTCTCACTTAGACACCGTGAGAGGTCGGCCAGTTAAGCCCCTTCTGTTTAGAAGGGGTGTTGAAAAGTCTTGAGTACTTGATGTTAATAGAGTTCTCTCTCAATATACAGTACCTACTGCACCTCTGCTTTTCAGTGGGGCTATTTTGCATTTCCAGCCATGCTTACTGATTTCATGAGAGGTTACTTCTGTTTTCAGATCTAGAACCAGTACCTCTTAATATTTTCAAATTGTAAATTACTGTACTGTATTATGTATGCACTCCTGCCTGCACTCTAGAGAATACAAAATTTAAAATTTATGCGATCCCAAAAATTAGGATGTTTTGTTGAGTGGATTCAAGCTGTAAAAACCTTTGCACATTCTTCAGGTCAGTACTTTCTCTAGCTTTGAATGAGGCTGTTAGTGTTCAACAATATTCCTCCCTAGAGTGTACTAGTCTTAAAAAGACTCATCATTGTTCAGGGAGCTCTTATTTGAAAGGTTCTTATTATCCAACCTGTTCTTTTTCATGCAGTTGTGACAGCTAATTAACTGCATTTCTTAAAAGTTCTTTCAAATGATTACTCCTAACTCTATATTTAAAAAAAAATGTATTTTTGTTTGACTGTTCAAGGTTGGAGGCCAGACACTTAGGTCTAGCCTCACCCAACATTCACACATGAAGCATGTGGAAATGAGTATCAAAGGTCAGTCGGGGTTAGCATCAGTACCCCTCACTAAGAAATGTTAGCATCTGAATTCCCTTCCCCCTCTGCCCCTGTGCAATTTTTATGAAATTAAGTCTGAAATATTGGTTGTGTTATCCACAGGAATGATACAGTACTATAGTGTGTGTCCTTGTCAATGTCCAATATGAGGATGAGAATAAAGTACTCAAGTAAGGACTATGCTTTTCATGGTGGATGATCCATATTTTGTTGATCCATCTTCCAACTTTGCCTGTAATTCCTTTTGTGCCCATTTTGTGTGGAATAACACCATAGTCACTTTTTCCCAAAAGCTTTTGCAAAATCTGTGTATATTACATCACCAGTAAGTGATTCCATGCATTTTGATCTTACTTCTTCACACTCTTTCAAAGATTTTTATAATATGTGTGATGTTGGTCGAAAAAAAATTTGTCTGCTTTACTACCTCCTTTTGGGGTGGCATGATCCCTGTTGTTATAAGTATGTTGGGGGTAACACCAGTATCTATGTTCCATCTCTAAATAATGTTTACAGCCTGTGATAGTGTTTTTTTTTTTGCAATTTTTTGATGACTAAAGAATTACAGAAAAGTTGGCCAGGTGCAGAGTGCATGGACATGCTGTCTATGGCTATTTCAAAGTCCGCTAGGGTTAGAACTGTTTAGTTTGAGGAACACTTCCAGTCATCTACATTACCTCTGACAATTATTTCCAGCAATCTGACTTTTTTACAAGTACCAGATTTTCTGATTGACCTCAACCTAGCTGTCCAACCAGATGAACTGGTTATAACCACCAGCCATGACCAGACTAAGCTGCCACCTGCACTCTACAGGCTCCCCTTATAGCTGTCATGACATTGCCATACCACGTAGCAAACACCACTAACCATTAAAACGAATACAGTACAGTATATAAATTGATTATGATTATATATTATACATATATATATATATATTATATATATATATACTGATATATATATATATACAGTGGTACCTCAGTTTAAGAGTTTAATTCGTTCCTGGAGACAGCTCTTATTCCGAAAACTCGTATTCTGAAGCTAATTTCCCCATAAGAAATAATGGGAAATGAATTAATCCGTTCCTGACTACCCCAAAAAACCCATATCAAACTAAATTTTTGTACCTAATTCATCTAAATAAACCTACAAAACTATGTTCAAGTTATTACTTACCTTGCTCTTGAATGCTGTAGGCGTATGGAAGATGGTGAGGAGGGGGGAGGAGGAGAGGAGTTACTGTTTGGAAGGGGAGTCCCTTTCCATTATCACATCAGGCAGTGAGGACTTCACTGGTATGCACACACTGGCACATTTTGCCTGCATACCACTAGGACTTGCTTGTCTTACTAAGAATTTCTCTAAAGACACTTGTTTTTCCCTACATTTTAACACTTGTCTGTAGTAAGACATCACATTATCATTTAAAAGGTCAATGCAACGGCCTGCTACAGCTTTATCTGGGTGAGTTTTTTCAACAAAACTTTGCAGTTCTTCCCATACTTCACACATTTTCTTAATCAAGGAGGGACATCCTCTACTGCCTCTACTCACAGCTATTTTCTTAGGTTGAACCTTATCAATGGCTTTCTTGAGACCCATGGTGAGATATATAATAACAAACTGTATAGTCAAATGACCAAAAATCCAACAAAACACTGAAAATCCAGGTGAAGAATTGATGTGGGATAGTCACTGGGCACGAGACAATGGTAAACTGAGGGGCGGAGGGGCGGAGGGGCGACGATCGCCGATCGACCACGCGCTAGGTCGGCCTGTACGCGTATCAACAAACTCGCGTCCCGAGGTAACCCTCGCCTTCCGAGACATAATTTTCGAGGAAATCCTGCTCGTCTTCCGAAAAACTCGCATACAGGGACACTCGCATTCCGAGGTACCACTGTATATATATATATATATATATATATATATATATATATATATATAATATATATATATTATTATATTATCAGATATGCAACTGTATAACCTTGCATAATAAAGTGTGCACCATAAAAAGGAGGGGTGGTAGGAGAAGCGAACAGTCTTATGTATTCAGAGTTAATAAGGGGCAAGTTTTTCCCTGAATGCTCTGTGTTCCCTTCTCTGAGGCTGTGGGTCCCTATAATTGCACCAAAGGTGGTACCCCCACCATATATATATATATAATATATATATAGATATATATATAATATATATATATATATATATATATATATATATATATATATATATATATATACACCTCTGTGATATATAATATATATATATATATATATATATATATATATTATAATATAATATATATATATATATCTATATATGTCTACCTAGTAGCCAGAACGCACTTCTCAGCCTACTATTGCAAGAGCACGATTTGCCTAATAAGCCAAGTTTGTCTGAATTAATTATTTTCACTCAATTTTTTTTCTTATGAAATGATAAAGCTATCCATTTCATTAAGTATGAGGTAAAATTTTTTTATTGGAGTTAAAATTAACGTAGATATATGACCGAACCTAACCAACCCTACCTAACCTAATCTATCCTATCTTTATAGGTTAGGTTTGGTTAGGTGGCCGAAAAAGTTAGAGTTAGGTTAGGTTAGGTAGGTAGGTAGTCGAAAAAAGATTAATTCATGAAAACTTGGCTTATTAGGCAATCGGGCCTTGTATAGTAGGCGAGAAGTGCGTTCTGGCTACTAGGTACGACATATATATATATGTCGTACCTAGTAGCCAGAACGCCTTGTCGCCTACTATGCAAGGCCCGATTTGCCTAATAGGCCAAGTTTTCATGAATTAATTGTTTTCGACTACCTAACCTACTACCTAACCTAACCTAACTTTTTCGGCTACCTAACCTAACCAACCTATAAAGATAGGTTAGGTTAGGTTAGGTAGGTTGGTTAGGTTCGGTCAAATATCTACGTTAATTTAACTCCAATTAAAAAAAATTGACCTCATACATAATGAAATGGGTAGCTTTATCATTTCATAAGAAAAAATTAGAAAAAATATATTAATTCAGAAAAACTTGGCTTATTAGGCAAATCGGGCCTTGCATAGTAGGCCAAAAAGTGAGTTCTGGCTACTAGGTACGACATATATATATATATATATATATATATATATATATATATTATAGCTATATATATATATATATATATATATATATATATATATATATATGTCGTACCTAGTAGCCAGAACGCACTTCTCAGCCTACCCTACTATGCAAGGCCCGATTTGCCTAATAAGCCAAGTTTTCCTGAATTAATATATTTCTCTTATTTTTTTCTTATGAAATGATAAGCTACCATTTCATTATGCATGAGGTAATTTTTTTTTGGGGGTACCACCCCCCAAAAAAATATATGGGGGGGTACCACCTCTGGTGCAATTATAGGGACCCACAGCCTCAGAGAAGGGAACACAGTATTATATATATATATATATATATATATATATATATATATATATATATATATATATATATATATATATATATATAAGATATAATTATGAAGTATATAGACACAAAAAAAAAATGGGGACCTCGATTTACGTGCTAATCCGTTCCAGAGACGGATCGTATGTCGAAATATCGGAAGTCCCCGAAGCGAATTTTCCCATAAAGAATAAGGGATTTGAATTAATCGTTTACCCACTCTCCAATATATTAACATAAAAAAGTACTTTTATAGGAAGACATGTTTTTTCTAACTACAATACAGTACCAAACTTCACTTACCTTTATGGAGGGATTTCGATGGCGTATGGAAGATGGTGATGAGGGGAGAAGGAGAGTTGTTACTGTTTGGAAGGGGAGGTCCCCTTCCATTATCACATCAGGCAGTGATGTTTTCTCTGGGGTACTCTCTCCTACGTTTTGCCTGAATACCACTAGGACCTGGTTGTAGTTCAGTGCTTGTTTGTCTCGTTACAAATTGTCAAGAGACATTTGTTTTTTCCATTCGATTTAACATTTGTCTGTATGATGCATCACTTTAGCACCATAATGTCCTTTTCTTAACCAGTATGGTGGTTATCGTTGACTGAGATTTGTTGTACTGCCTAGCCAGTTCACCGACCCGCACACCGCTTCATATTTACGAATGATCTTTTGTTCGCTCTATGTCATTCTTACATGGATCTCATATGTTGAGGCCTTACACACTGACTTTCTGGGACTCATGGCGCGATAGAAAATATTATTTATGTTTCAAAATGCAAAAACTCACCACAAAAGCGGAATTATTATAGGCAGCGATCGTCACTAAGCGCGCAGCGGTATAAACTGAGGCCAGGTCGGATATGCGTGACCGGGAACACGGCTCGGCGACCCGAACGTTGTACCAAAAATATCGGTGTCGACGACACTATCGGATGTCGAGTCGCATTTTTTGTTGAAATTTATATCGGAACTCGAATTTATCGTAAGTAGGGGCAATCGTATGTCGAGGTGCCATGTATATATATATGTGTACCTAGTAGCCAGAAGCGTACGTTCTCAAAGCCGTACGAGTGCAAGCGCCGATGGCCAACGAAGCAAGTTCCTGAATTAGGGTATATTCTTAGTTTCTTGAAGATGAAAGCCATCTGCAGAGGTAATTTTTTAGGAGTAATTAACGATAGATATCTACGAACCTAATTTTCCTCACCTACCTAACCAACCTAACTCTATAGTTAATAGGTTAGGTAGGGTGTAGGTCCAATGCTACAATTTAATCTAAAGACCTAATTAGAAATAGGATTGGTATTAGGTAGAAAATAGAAAATAATAATTCAGAAAACTGGCTTATTAGGCAAATCGGGCCTGCATAGTAGGCTGAGAAGTGCGTTCTGGCTACTAGGTACGACATATATATTATATATATATATATATATATAGTATAGAGTATATATATATATATAATATATATATATATATATATATATATATATATTCCTTCTGATAAGGTACCTATACGAGTTTAGACACCTTCAGTTTCTAGTTAAATCATCTACAGTATGTACAATACAATTTCACAGTAAAAATATATTTGTTATGATGGTATGAAGATTCAAACAACAATAAAAGCAACTCACAGCTACAGCAGTATATGGCGGTAAAGTGCCAGGACCCGTCACTGATGCAGATGTCTGTGCCTCAATATCTGACATAAGGGAATTCTGAATTTTCTGTATCTCCATTAGTTCATGCGCTGTTGACGTTGGGGACGTTGGACATCATCCAGACTAAGTTCAGGGTTTATTCCTAAATCTGGTGATGATGATCCACCAGGAAATATATTGGTCATCTGAAAATTCAAAAGTTATCTTTAATAACACAAAAATAAAAAAATATGACTTGAAAATTCATGAGATGTTTGATTCCAGGAATGCAATGCTGATAAAACAAGCATTAACTGAAAATGGCATTCACAGAACAAAAAGTGTAATTGGTGAGAAATCTGTCCGGTATCAAGTATTTTTATGATTAATATTTGTGCTATCAGTCTAAAATTATTGCTTCTGCTTTAATGCTCCCTTTGAGCATTGAGAAGTATACTCCCTTTGAGTAGTGAAGTGTGATCTCAGTCGTAAGTGCATCGGGAATAGCCCCAGAATCCAGGCTGTCTCCAAATGATGTTTAAGGCCTGTGATAAGTTTTTTGTTTTTAATTTTTGATAAATATGGAATTCCATGGGGCTGTACCTGAGGCAGAATGCATGGACATGCAGTCTATGGCTACTTCAAACGAAGTCCAGTGAGGTAAAGGTGACATTTAATGTACCTGCTTGATACCTGCTTGATAGGGTTCTGGCAATTCTTTTACTCCCCATGCCTGGCCCAAGGCCAGGCTTGACTTGTGAAAACTGGTCAATGTTGGGTTCACATTCATGAAAAATTCATTTGGGTCGCTATTCTTCAGTGTATTTAGAGGTACACTGAAAACAGTCATACTGTGACCTTAGTATTTCACTCATCTTTTGTTGTCAACAGTGAAAGTTAAATCTCCCTTGCATAAGTGCCCAATACTGGATGTACATTTTGCTGAAGACTTTCCACAGGAAAAGAAATATTTTGAATTCCCTTCACTTTCACTAAGGGCTTTTTGCTCTATTTGTTTCACCTGAATTTTATATGATTCTTGCAGTTTTATGTAAATCACTTCAATTTCTCTATACAACCTTCCTTGTCATTTATTAGAAAAAGTGTACCATTTGAATAATTCTGTGATTTATTTTTTCATCTATGAAGAGTGTGCCATTTTTGTTCCAATTTACATCTATTTCTCTTTTTTCTTAGTGGTATGTGACTTGAGCATGTCTAGTGCCATTGCACTACTTTCTACTTGGAAACTTTTCACAGCATTTAACACAACTCTGTCACCTCCAAACATGCTCATCACTTCTGTGCATTTTTCTATTAACTCTATCATCAGCATCTTATAACTTAAGTTACAATTCCTGTATAAAAATAAAGTATTTCAAGAAATATATGTAAGTCAAACTTTTAAGTACTGATATAGATAAATATCCAATATTTGGAAAAAAAACTTCATGCACAACAATGCTTTTCAATACAATCAAATAATTATGACAAATGCATGCAAGGACAGATATGCAGAAAGATACACACATATGGAACAAATGACAATGTACAATGATGCGTACAATGATTGAATTATACATACCTCTAATATATCATTAATAACACTTTCTCGTAGAAAATCATCGTTGTGGTTTTGTAGGACAGAAGTGAAGGAAGAGGTAATGGATGGTAAGGAACCATCTGGAAAACTACTGCTTACTGGATCCAAGACATTAAGACCCATTGAGGCCTTAAATGATGGCAGTGTATTTGTGGTTGTGGTTGACATGGATGAAGGTGAAACTGACACTCCACTAACACCACCGACAGTTCCACGCCCAACAAGAGATGCCGACACAGGTCCAGAGCCACTAAGGTTAAGATTGTTCACTCCTATGCCACCTTGAGAAGATAAGGTTGGTTGAGAAGTCATGTGAACCTGTGAGGTAACACCACCTTGACCACCCATCATTGATGCTGCAGATGTATGCATCTGTGGGTTCATGCCCATACCAGAACCTGTAAACAAAATTAATTGCATTATTCAAGTTGTTAGTCATAACCAATGGAACTCCTTTTCTCCAATGTTGGCAAATGTTTCAAGGACTGATGAGCATTAAAGTAATAAGTCTACAGAAAACAATATATGATGGATTGGCTAGTAATCTAGAATGACACTACTGGGAGAGACTTTATAAGATTACCTTTCTTCGAGTAAGAAAATTTATTTTCGCTTTAAGCATATTGAATTAATAGCTGCAAGCTTATTTTTGTATGATTATACAGTACTACCGGTAAGTTAAACAATTAATTATGGAATAAATAGTTAAAAGAAATCTATGAAGAATCTACGATGGTTATATCAAGGTATGTTTGTGGTTACAAAAATATATGTATCTTGGTAAGTATGCAGATGCAATACAGAACTGTACTCTGATGCCCTAATTAACACTGACATTCTGCCCTGTTGGCATATACCTGACCATAAACATTCCAGGCATCTCTAGGTCCCACTCAATGATGCCTAAAATGTTTTTACACATTTTACATTCTCTCAGCTAGATTATGGGTTATAACTATAAATTGGGTGTCAAAATGTTTGCAAAAGAATGTGCTTGAGTACAGATGCAAAACAAAACATATGTTCATAATACATTATGCATGATGGTGCTAAATATATGAATGTTTATGACAATTTCAACATTCCCCACATATTTTTCAACATTCCTTAGTTATTTTACAACATAAATAAAATAAAATAAAAAAATATGAAAATGTGCATACATAATCAGTTTATTTTGCTATAAAAAGAAAACTAACAATTTTCATACTTTTCCTGCAGGTAATTTGCAAAGAACTGCGAAAATATTTTCCATACTTCAAACTAAAATAGATTACACGTATCAAATGTTTACACTATTTATTGTTCTTATTGTCCTCCAATACTTTGGTAAAACTGGCCCATACACTAAATGATAGACTAAAAGAACACTAAAGAAGTGTTAAGTTTGCAGACACAAGCAATGTGCTCTTTTGTCAACCCATCCTCCGAATTGACAGTATGTTTTAATACTAAGTGTAATAAGTGATAAGTGTCTTCAAAAACTAAGACGGTTATCTTGAGATCTTGAGGTTATCTTGAGATGATTTCGGGGCTTTTTAGTGTCCCCGCGGCCCGGTCCTCGACCAGGCCTCCACCCCCAGGAAGCAGCCCGTGACAGCTGACTAACACCCAGGTACCTATTTTACTGCTAGGTAACAGGGGCATAGGGTGAAAGAAACTCTGCCCATTGTTTCTCGCCGGCGCCTGGGATCGAACCCAGGACCACAGGATAACAAATCCAGCGTGCTGTCCGCTCGGCCGACCGACCGGTTAGGTTAAGTCGTGGTTTTCTATTCAGCTTTTCAGGTAAACTCAAATATTCACAATATATTTGACAGTACAATTTAATACTAAGTGTAAATAAGTACAATTCCTGACTGTCAAACATAGTACATAATTGCATTTATGGGGCTGTTACATTTACCTCCCCATTTTTGGAGGACGGGCTGCTTCTGTCATGTTAAGGCAGCTAATAATCCAACAGATTAATTTAAAGATTATTTTAATCTTCCCTGCCTCTATTTTCTTCACAAATGCTGTCTAGGGTCTTGTATACAACATGAACCAAACATGAACCTTAGTCCTGCATTTGTTGCTATTGACACTTGTCTCTCAATACATACTGAAATGTTCTCACTTTCTTAACAAGCATGATCTTTACACTGTACATTTAACTCTCTTTCCATATTTTGCCTATTATGTTGCAAACCCTTTTATCTTTATTCCACCATATTCTCTTTGCTATTTGTCCGGCATTTTTCTTTATTCTTATACTGTACTTCAATCTCATTCCTAAACTTCAACCTCATTCCTTTCTTCTACATTTTTCCAATACTTCAACCTCATTCCTTTCTTCTACAATTTTCCAATACTTCAATCTTACCTTTTTCCACACTTCTACCTTGTTCCTTACTACTACCCTATTCATCTTAACAATTCCTATGCATCTTACCTTTCCTATATTTCAATCTTCTTGCCTTTTTCACCTCCCTCCCTCTCCTACCTAATAAACTGACTTTCTCCACTATTTGTTTCCATTACACAACTTGTTAATGGTCCAGGACATACCAAAACATCCACTGTTTTCAGATTTATGGGATGGGTGTCTAATTTTCAGCCTAGTTTCTGTGACTTATTTTCTGAAGTATCTATGTTTTCACTATGATAGTGAAATATGGATACTGGAGCACAATATTTTCAGATGAGACGAGAAACAGCATACAGGGCAAAGCCAGCATGCACATTAAAATGAACTCATCTGCACCAAGCTGCAAAACATGGAGGAAGTGCTGATAATAATTACTGAAATTCTAAATGTGGTTATTGTCCTTTTATATAGGTCACTAGATACAAATTCTTGACAGTTTAAATGCCAACTAATGACAAGAAAATGATAACTTAAAAAACCTAATAAACCTAACCCCAAACACCATCCTACTTGGTGACTTCAATTTATGGCATTTAAATTGGAAAAATGTACCAAATACAGTTAAATTAGAGAGAATCCCTGGAAACTGTCTAAATTGAGCAGTCACAAACAAATGACATCTCATGGATGTGTGACAGATTTGCCTTAAACTAGCAAATGGAAGATAATCTAGCAAATAGTAGAGATAACTAGAAAAGGCTTGAATCTTACTGATACTCCTGATAGAGAAAGCTACTCTATCCTTTTGAGATGTATCTTATTGTCTCAATAAATGTACATGAACTCTTGAATCTCATGTTTACAAACAATGAAGAACTGGTTGGAAACGTAATGATCACAAATGCATGTAACTCAGATCACAACCTAATCGAAGTTCAGACAACCATGGGCAATAGACCAGTGCAGTCAGTCTCAAATCCAGTTAGATGCACTGGGGAAATAAACTATTTCCCACTGCACACTGGGAAAATATTAGAGAAATTGCTTCCAAATCTGCATATGAAATAACTCCTCATGAGACCAGGAGGCATGGAAAGAAAGTGCAAAATATTCCTGTTGGAAAGGCGAGGTGCAATAGATAGGTTAGGTGAGAACTCTATAAACATTTTGGGCCTAAGACTTTCCAACATTCTCCCTCTAAATGTAAGGGGCATAACTAGCCAACCTCTCACAGTGTTCAAAAAGAGAGTTAAACATTTCCAAAGGATATCTGATCAACTATCCTGTGACTCATACATCAGACTATGACCAGCTGCATCTAATAGCCAGGTTGACCAAACAATAAACCAGGAGGCATAATAAAAAATCAGGCCATGGGGACATTGCTACCCAGAAACAATTTAGGTAAACGCAGGAACAGTACATGTAGAATGGAATAGAACTTATTTAAATACAGTAGTTCTTACTTTGCAGCAACTAGAAGAAAACTTACCCATAGAAGTGTTGACCTTCACATTAGAGCGGTTGCTACTGGTTCCCTTGATAAGTAACTGATTGAGGATCTCGGATTGATTACGCCCTGGAGGCTGCCAAGGACCGGGGGTCTGCAACTTCTTCTCCAAGTCCTTTGGAAGCTTCTCTTGGGGTAGGCCTTGTGGATTTAAGTGTTGTGATGGAGGCTGGCTCTTTAAGAAATTATAAAATTATATCATCAGGATACTCAGATGTTCATTGATGAAAGAATGCTTATGAGTACACAATGTGCAGATGAGGATTACAGATCCCAACACACACATGAAGCATATGAAAAGCAAGACAGAATGAGATGCAACAATAAAAAGCTTGCCAGATGATAATATAGCATTGAAAAAAAAAAAAGCTTTGAAAAAAACCAGCATTGATTGTAATAAAATACCTCTTTCAGAAAGGGAGCCACAGTGGCTCCCTGAAGCAATATTGCTGACATAGCTACCCACTAATGAGTCAAATCAATCATAGGAGTCCTGTTGGACTACCAGAGACCACAGCCAGAACCTAATCTCTTCATAGAGGCAGAGTAGCTGGGGATTGTTAGAATTTACACTGAGAAAGTATCCAGAAAGTAGACGAAGGAATACAGACAACTTCCTGTTCACAAAAACAAAGCAACAAAACACACACTGCAAATGATTCAATCATATCGAAATGTTTCTCTTGAAACTGGGCTCGAAACCCACCCTAGTGTCATCCTTTGCAGATACCTGGTTGATACCTGGTTGATGGGGTTCTGGGAGTTCTACTTCCCAAACCTGGCCTGAGGCCAAGCTTGACTTGTGAGAGTTTGGTCCACAGGCTGTTGCTTGGAGCAGCCCGCAGGCCCACATACCCACCATAGCCCATTGGTACGGCACTCCTTGGAGGAAACAATCTAGTTTCCTCTTGAAGATGTCCACGGTTGTTCCGGCAATATTTCTTATGCTCGCTGGGAGGGTGTTGAACAACCGTGGACCACTGATGCTTATACAGTGTTCTCTGATTGTGCCTATGGCACCCCTGCTCTTCACTGGTTCTATTCTGCATTTTCTTCCATATCGTTCACTCTAGTATGTTGTTATTTTACCGTGTAGATTTGGTACTTGGCCATCCAGTATCCTCCACATGTATGTTTGATATTTCTCTCGTCTTCTTTCTAGTGAGTACATTTGGAGAGCTTTGAAACGATCCCAATAATTTAGGTGCTTCATTGCGTCTATATATGCCGTATATGTTCTCTGTATTCCCTCTATTTCAGCAATCTCTCCTGCTCTGAAGGGGGGAAGCGAGTACTGAGCAGTACTCAAGATGGGACAGTACAAGTGATTTGTATAGTTCAACCATTGTAATGGGATTACTGGATATGAAAGTTCTCGTAATCCATCCGATCATTTTTCTGGCTGACGCAATATTTGCTTGGTTATGCTCCCTAAACATTAGGTCGTCAGACATCATTATTCCCAAATCCTTTCCATGCTGCTTTCCTACTATGGGCACATTTGGTTGTGTTTTGTACCCTGTATTATGTTTAAGGTCCTCATTTTTACCATACCTGAGTACCTGGAATTTATCACTGTTAAACATCATGTTATTTTCTGGTGCAGACTGTGACTTGACTGTGATACTTAGTAAAGTATTGGTAGGCGATGAGTCACAATAACGTGGTTAAAGTATGTTGACCAGACCACACACTAGAAGGTGAAGAGACGACGACGTTTTGGTCCATCCTGGACCATTCTCAAGTCGATTGTGATGAGGGAGTAGAGACAGGCAATAAATAGGCAAGAGAGAGCTGAGGAGCAAAGTAAGGTGTAGTAGAGGGGATAGTAATAATAATAAGAGCTGCAGAAGGCCTATTGGCCCATACGAGGCAGCTCCTATTATAACCACCGAATGAGAAGGAGATAGGAATAAGAAGAGGATAGCAAGGGAGCCTAGGAGAAGAGATAAAGAAAAGGAAAGAGAAAGAAAGAAAATAGGAGGGGTAGGCTTATGTTAGGTCACGTTTTTAGAAAGATTAGAGCATTTGAGTATATACTGTGAAAGGGAAGAGTCCACAGCAACAAAGCCAGGACTCAAGTTCATGTTGGGTACATTGTGTATTAGAGCCGATTCCACAAGACGGCGTCTGTGTAGAGTAGAGGCAGGAAAGATTATTTTGGAGGAAGACCAATCAATGGGATGATTAGAATCCCTCACATGGCAGAAGAGAGCATTGTTAGTGTCTGCAGACTTAACACTTCTCTTGTGTTCTTTAAGTCTGTCATTCAGTGTACGGCCAGTTTCGCCAAAGTATTGGAGAGGACAAGATGAACAGGAAATAGAGTAGACACCAGCAGCATTAGAAGCAGGAGGAGCAGTGTGAACTAGATTGCTACGAAGTGTGTTAGTTTATCGAAAGGCGAGTTTAATGTCAAGAGGACGAAAGGTATTGGAAAAAATTGGACCGAAACGTCGTCGTCTCTTCACCTTCTAGTGTGTGGTCTGGTCAACAAAGTATTGGTGATTGGACCAGCGCACCCTGGGATGGCCAAGTTGAGTTACGAGATGGAATCAATGTCCATCTGTTAAGGCTTGTTATAACTGAAGATTGTGTGAAAGTTTGCCAGTGTGTTGCTGGAAACCCCTGCCAGTGCACTGCTGGAAACCCCTACCAATGTGTTGCTGGAGACTCTTGCCAGTGTGTTGCTGGAGACTCTTGCCAGTGTGTTGCTGGAGACTCTTGCCAGTGTGTTGCTGGAGACCTGCTTGATACCTGCTTGATGGGGGTTCTGGGAATTCTTCTCCTCCCCAAGCCCAACCCGAGGGCAGGCTTAACTTGCGAGAGCTTGATCCACCAGGCTGTTGCTTGGAGAGGTCCACAGGCCCATATACCCACCACAGCCCGGTTGCTCCAGTACTTGTATTAGAAAACAATTTAGTTTTCTCTTGAAGATGTCCACGGTTGTTCCCGCAATATTTCTTATGATCGCTGGGAGGATGCTGAACAACCTCAGCCAGTGTGTTGCTGGAGAGTAGAAATGGTGTTTTGGCACTGCGACAATAGTGTGTAGGACTGGTCCATGATTTACTGAGAAAGGTGAACTTGCCGGTATGAGGACCATAGAAGACAGAATTAGGGAGGAAACCTTGAGTTGTGTACGATAGAATATAGAAGTGGACTTGCAGGGAAAGAAGATTGCAGAAGTTTTATAATGTCCTGTGCAACAGTGACACTTGCAGTGTTATGTCATGCACATATGTGTATATATAGTTAAGAAGTACATTTGGTGATGGTTCTGTTTAGTGTGGTTTACCCCCCTTTTCCTTTAGATTGACTATTACTGCCAATTCTTAATAGCATACCTATGACTTGGGGTGGGATCGAATAAGAAGAGGCATTAATCCCCCATATACAGTTGGTAAGTAAAGAAGCCGGTTACTGGCTAAGTGAGGCCGTAACAGAATGCAATGAATATAAGAGTGCTAGTGGTTACATTTGCAGTGGTTGTAGTGGTAGTGTTTACTTAGTTGTATCTATGGGAAGCTAAAAGTGATTTATCACTTTAAATGCCAGAGAAGTATTTTTTATAAAAGCATGTTTAGGCAATCAAAGCAGACATTAGGTTGAGCCAGGAAAGTTAAGTGACTGGTATAATAAAATCCATCATTAAAAAAATCAAGATAGGATGAGAAGCATCCAGAGAGCTGGCTTAAGAATGGTGGTACCAACCCTTACATAAGGGGGTGAAAGATGCTGGAGTGGTGTGAACCTGAAAATTTATGAATAAATACAGGAAAATTCAGGAAGAAAAAGAAAATTGGAGATGAAGAAATGTAAATGTCAGGAAAAGATATGGAGTGCAAGAATCCATCATACACATCATAAAATTTATAAAAAAGAAAAAAAGACTACAGGTTTCCCCTATAATCTTTATATAAACTTACTCTCTGAAAATTTAAAGACACAGCATTCAATATAGCCTTTAATGATATGAATATACAAAAATATAAAACGAAGCAACATACCTGATTCATATGGACAGGTCCCTTGGCTAAAAGGGAGGCAAGCATCTTGTTCTTTTCCCATAATTTTGAAGAACCCTGGTTATTTGGACTGACTCCTGAACCTCCATGACCAATACCCCCACCAGTATTGTTCCCAACAGGGGTCGGAGGGCCATGAGGGGTTGTGGGTCCATGTGGAGTTGAAGGACCTCCATGTGGAGCTGGAGGGCCTCCATGAGGTGTTGATGGCCCACCATGAGGTGTGGGAGGGCCTCCATGTTGGACTGGTGCAGGGCTCATAGAGCTAGCAGGTGGTGATGGACCCAACAAACTTTCAAATGCACCCATCATCTGTTGTTATAATTATAATATTAAATAAACAGCTCAATATATCATTATTGCTTGAAAAATGTACAAATCCATAACAAATTGTTTCCTCATTAAATTCAGGCAAATTAGCACTAAATGTTGAAAATAACAATTCTTGAAAATTTTGCAACAATTCACAGTTATCCAGTTACCTGTTTGCTAGGATTGCCATCATGAGCTTCATCACTAGGCCGCTTGATACCCCTCAACATGTTGGATGCAGACAACATGTCTGCACTACGCGGTCTTGGAGGAATGCCAGAATTCGTAGACTGGGGGATACTAGATGATGAGGACGTTAAGGTACTGAGGGAAGAGGGTGATGAAGAAGTGGAATTCGCAGACTGTAAGCTTCCTCCAGGGCCTTGTGGTTGTCGGAAATCAGAAGTTATGTCTGGCTTCTTTTCATCTGGGGTGTCATTTAGTAGTTCCCATATATCATCACTACTTTTTCTATTATCGGTGTCATCGTCATCATTATTCAAGAGCTGAAAATGTAAATATTTCATGACAAAATCTTTTCAATGGTATTGAATTTAACAAATTAATAAAAATTCCAATCTTCTGGCATGTACTGTGCACTACTATTCCAATTAAATGAAACTCCACATTTATCAAAACTAATTGATTTACAAAGTGATTCACATCTGAAACTTCTGAATATAAGCAAAAGCATTTAAGCATTTAAAACCACTGTAAACAGAAAATTTGAACACATATTTGGGTTTAAATAAAGAGGCCACTGCTACGATTGGTGACTTCCTAAAAGGTTACTAGATTTTTTAATAACATTTGTCTGCCTACCTGTTTAATGAGATTATATAAATTTTACTGATACAGAAATTTGTCAGAAAGCTCATAAATGAGAAGCCAATTAATCATACTGAAATTAATTTTGGCAAGACTATGCTATAAATATTATGTATGAAAACAATTTAGGACTGTAAGACACATTGTGGCAATTTAATCATGTTCCTACCATCTAAGTGGTACAAATGTTTTGTCTTTGACTACTGACTGATAAAGGAATGTATTCAATTATTGAATACTTTTTATCAAACACTAAAAAATATACAATAATGACCAAAAAAAATCAAAGTAACCAAGTTGGAGAATGACATGTTAGAATCAATTAATAAAATCCAAAATATTACCTCTCTTAACATATTATTTGCTGTGGAATTTACTGCTGGCGATGAGGAGGCATTGGGTTTGAAATCGTGATGAGAAGGAACTCGTGACATAAGCCGTTCTAAGGTACTATTTCCATCGCCTACACCACCAACTACTGCCCCTTGGGTATCATCTTCATCCTTTTGGTTGAGGAGATCCTTCAGGATTTTATTTGAGTTATCTGAAGGCAAATCATTACTACTTTCACTATGACTGAGCAGTTTCCGTAGCCTGGTATTATCACCAATGGAGGACACACCAGAGTCATCTCCCGCTCCTCCCGTACTACTTGGTCGCCCAGATAAAGATTCATCTAGTACTGATCCTCCATTACCAGAAGTTCCAGCAAGCAATCTGTCTGCTGTTGATGACCCATTACCTTCTTGGAAAGGCCTGCATAAGGTAAAAACTATTGTTAAGTACATTTATATTTAATATAATACTGCATATAAATGTAAAACTAAGCCAAATGGATAACCTGGTAACCTTTCAATAATTAATTACACAGCAGACTTTAAATTTTGTGTGGGAGATGCAGTAAATGAAACTGTCAAACTGAACCATGTACCAATACTAAAAGCTATTTAGTAAAGAATCATATAGAGAAATCACCAGAGTTGAATATAATGAAATGCCTCTGTCTAGTTGAGCCCCGGTAGCTCCAAGAAGCTAATCTCATTGAGGTGGTCCACACTATTGGGGTCAAACAGTCGCAGGAGTCCTGTTTGGCCTACTTGTGGCATGAGCCAGAACCAGCCCCCCCCCCCCCTCACAGAGGGGCAAAGAGGGGGGATTTCAATTCAACAAACCTCGATTTGCCAAATCAAGTTTTTTGAATCTAGGTTCCACTGTACTTTGACTTGACCAGTAATAAGTAGTATATACAGTTGACTAAATTTTCTGTGGTTGGATTGTATGCCCTTTACTTCTCTATATGGAACAATAATCGAGACACTTAAAGTTTAGTATTATAATGTCTTGCTTTTACACTTCAGTAAGAATTATCTGTACCAAGATCTTGTTTGTTTTCTATAATTTTCCTAAACAAAAAAGTAAAGGTATAAAAAATATTATTCACATATACTGTATATAGAAAGCTCAAAACTGATTTTAAAATACTGTACAGTATTAAAATAAAAATAATTTAACCAACTATTAAGCATGCACTTTAAATTAATGACATTTAAGTGCTCTTTATTACACTGAGAGCTTACCCAATAATAGAATGTGTTGCCATCATGAAACTTCCTTCTGGCTGGGTCCCGTCAGTGTCACGGAAAAATTTAGATTTTGTCTGCACACGAATTGAACGATCTGCTCCAATCTGAAAACAAAAGTTAGGAATTATGTTTTGCTACAGATGTAGCAGATGTAGCAGATTCATCTAAATATCAAATACTTTTCCTAAATCCTCGTAATATGTACTTGACCTGTGCAGGGAACCACGAAACAATCTACGTGATGTACTATCCAAGAACATTTTTGCTATCACACTCACTTTTGCTATTTAATGCTTAACTACTTTTGTTCAGTCACTCAACATCCATAAAGTCATGTAAAGTCATGGTTAAAGTCATGTAAAGTCATGGTTAGCATATCATGTAAGGCTAGTGGGTAGGGTTATTATGTAAGGGGTAGAGTGGAAGGCTAGTGTAGAAGGCTAGTGTAGAGGGCAACCATTGAAGGCTAGCATGGGAGGCTAGCATGGGAGGCTAGCATAGAAGGCTAGCATGGGAGGCGAGTGTGGAAGGTTGGCATAGAAAGCTAGCATAGAAAAATAAGTGTGGAAGGTTAGCGTGGAAGGTTAGCACGGAAAATATAGTGAATGGATGAGTGTTTTTTGAAGTATCCTTGATCTTCTCTACCTACATTGTTCTTCTATTTTCCTTCAAGCTATTACCACCCCACACCACGAAAAAGAGAATATGGATGAATGATGATTGATGATAACAATGGTGATGGTGATGGCAATAGTTACGATGATGATAATTATGATCTGGCACCCATCAACTTAGCCATGATTAAAAAATACTCTTTCAATAGTCACTCAAATGCTTTCCCAACTCTTCATCTCATTTACAAGCTTATGCTTATTTACTTTCTTACATTGGAGAAAAAGTCTTAAACTGTATTCCGTAATTCTCATCTCATAACTGTCTAACAAGCCCAAATATCTTGTCTTCCCGCCCCTCAACCATTCCCTCTGTTCTGCATATTTTCTTTATGTTCACAAAACGTAACTCTCTCTTTAGCCATTTGCCAATACTAGTACATCAAAATCAATTTCTAACCCTTCATATAAAATCATTCCTAATACTATTTGAATTTTAGCTGAACATTTTGTTCAATCTCCTCCTAAAATCAAAATTATGTTAAATCCAAAATTAACATCGTTTTACTCTTTTATTCAAGTCAACATAGTTTCCTGTGCTAAAATGAGAACAAGTAAACAAGATTGTGAATTCAAAAGCTATTTCTTCCTAAGAGAATCGACCACTTTTTCCTTACCCACTTTTTCTTTATTTTCATCACCATTCTTCTCTTTCTGTATTATATCACTCATTACATTTCCAACTCATAACGAAGATAGTCATTTCATATAAATAAAATGATCTCGCTTAACTAATTCTGACAATACATACAAGACGTTACTTATTTTTTATTTATTTTAAGCATTTTTACCTTAACCCGATACACCTGTGAGGTAGCGTGCCCAGACTGCAAAGTTTCTTTCAGGTGGCCTGTCACCTTACCAACGTCCCCTTGAGGAATCAATTCTATGAAGCGTTCGCCAATTCTTTCCTGCAAAAATTAAATGTGAAGATGTAAAAGTTTTTTTACGAACTAGGCCTCTAACAAGGGCAAAGCTACCTACTCACAGTGCAGGGACCAAAATATGACTTTTAAAAATCAACCCATTCATGAGTTCTGGAACAGCTATCAGAGACCAGGAAGGACTGGAAAATATCTTCTTTATTTCGCTGGATATTTGTGAACCAGTTAAATTTATTTGGCAAGCCAGAGGGAATATAAGCTATAAGTTAGCTTAAATTAGTTGCTAACACTGCCTCTTCAGCAATGATTTTAACTTGAGACCAGCACACTGATACAATAACGACTTTGTCACCATATACAAGTGTAAAGTTACATGACAAGTAGACAAGTCTATAGGTCTTTAATTCCACACGCTGAATTAAAATATTTATTTTAAAACATTTTGACAAAACAGTTATCATTCAATCAGCCAATGCACAGCTGGCACTACTAGTTGCCAAAAACAGTATAATTTGGAGAGTTAATTGAATAATTCCTAACTCTCCATTTCTTCTGTATCTATGGCCACATTCACAATGCAGTAAAATTTGCAACCTGCTATATTATATATAAAAAAAACTCATTTAAATTTATAATAGTTTCCCTTAACTCTTTTGGCATTTTCTGAATTGTTATATACAGTATATACAGTATATACATATATACATGTGTGTGTATAACATATACACTGTATATGTCAGCTTTAGTTGCACTTATAGTTTTTTATACTTAATTTTTTATTGGAAGCAAATGGCTAATTATTTTTTATATGATAATTAGCCAACCAACACCGAATTCTACAATTAATTATTCAATGTTGTCGTAACATATACAAAATTATCAGCATCTGCATGTGGTGATTTCTTTATACATTTAACTTGTAAGGGTAAAAAATTTTCAATGCAGGTGTTTTGCAGTCTACCACATCTCATTTCAGTGCAGGACTATGTTATATACAGACTTGAAACTAACTCATTTAATATTTTCACAATTATACTCTATACTTTCTCGTTCAACTCAATGAATATATGACTCCAATTTTTATGTGAAATAAGGAAAATTATGTATAATATAGCCTCTGAGGATTTTCACACATGTCTGAACTACTGTGAACCAAAAAGAGCAAGTCATCCCACCCTCCTAGAATGCTCCATTATTATACACTATTCAAAACTGTGTCCCTTAGCACACCTATGCTTCACTTCAAAACACTTCAAGTTCTCTTGACGTGTTGTAATTTTCATAGCACCAGCACTTATTCATTCACAATAGCTGTCAATTATTTTATCCTCTAAGCACACTATCAGTCATACGCTTTACTATTTCTCTCACTACATGCATACCACTTTGTCGAGGCAATTTAATTTACTGTACTTTTTCTTTCTCGTTTCCGGTGACCTCATACCATGTTTTTCTTAACATATATTATTAACTTTAACTATATTTCAACAGTAATTTACACCATTCTGCATGAATAACTTACCTTTACATTTCTTATTTTTATCTCATCTGTGTGGAAGAGACTTAAAAGTCTAAAAAAATTGGCATAAAAATTAATCACTGCAGACTTTTGTAACACTACTCACATAACTTCTTTAAGTTCACTAATGTCCTTGAAAACACTTCTTATTCTTAATTTACTTACCTTAGTTTCACCTCTATTTTTCCATTACTATCCTGACTAATCATTACTCTGTGATACATAAACTCATTCACAACTTTCACAACTTTTCTGCTTATGTATTCTGATTCTATGCGAGCAATTTCCAGTGTACCCCTTACTGTTAGACTTGTAGGGGTACTGCTAGACTAGTTCAAGTCTAACAGTGAACTTCAAACAATTCCTAAATACAGAATCAGATTTATAATCAGATGTAACAATAAAAGAATATAAACAGCTATTTAGACAATAAAAGTAAAGACTTGTGAAGTGTTACCTCAGTTACACTAATGAAAAAAGGTTAATTAATACCTAGCAATACAAGGGGAGGCAAACATACGAGGTAAATGTGAAAAACGAAGTGATCAACCTTATGAAGTATTACAACAGGAAAAAATAGTCATGAATGTATAGAAAAACACACAAAATGTGTATCCCTGATTCTGGATGTAAAAAAATAAATATAAATAAATAATATAAATATATTATATATGTACCACACAAATTATATATTATATATATATATATATATATATATATATATTCTATTATATATATATATATATATATATATTATATATATAATATATATATATATATATATATATCTATATAATATATATATATTATTATATAGTATATATATATATATATATTATATATAATATATATATATATATATCTATATATATATATATATATATGTATTGTCGTACCTAGTAGCCACAACGCACTTCTCAGCATACTGCTCTAGCCCGATTTGCCTAATAAGCCAAGTTTTCATGAATAATTGTTTTTCGACTACCTAACCTACCTAACCTAACTTAACCTAACTTTTCGGCTACCTAACTAACCTAACATATAAGATAGGTTAGGTTAGGTAGGGTTTGGGGTTAGTTCGGTCATATAACTACGTTAATTTTAACTCCAATAAAAAAAATGACCTCATACATAATGAAATGGGTAGCTTTATCATTTCATAAGAAAAAAATTTGAGAAAATATATTAATTCATGAAAACTTGGCTTATTAGGCAAATCGGGCCTTGCATAGTAGGCCGAGAAGTGCGTTCTGGCTACTAGGTACGACATATATATATATATATATAATATATATAATATATATATATATTATATATATATATATATATATATATATATATATATATATATATATATATATAGATATTATATAATATATATATATATACATACAACCATATACTGACACACACCACACAAAATATATATATACATACACATAACATACTGTACAGTGGCCTCTCCATTTACGAATTTAATACGTTCCCAGAGACAGTTTGTAACCTGAAAATTCACAACCCGAAATGAATTTTCCCATAAGAATAATGTAAATTGAATTAACCCGTTCCATACTACCAAAAATATTAACTTCAAAATTAATTTCATGCCTAATAAACA
>WNGS01109635.1:17352247-17376717 GCA_020271785.1 Procambarus virginalis
AAAGAGTTAGGGTAAGGGGCGAGAAGTCGGACTGGCGAACAGTAACAAGTGGAGTACCACAAGGATCGGTACTGGGACCAATTCTATTTCTTGTATATGTTAACGATATGTTTACGGGTGTAGAGTCCTACATGTCGATGTTTGCGGATGACGCAAAGTTGATGAGAAGAGTTGTGACAGATGAGGATTGCAGGATCCTCCAAGAGGACCTGAACAGGTTGCAGAGATGGTCAAAGAAATGGCTACTGGAATTCAACACGAGCAAATGTAAAGTTATGGAAATGGGACTAGGAGATAGGAGACCAAAGGGTCAGTACACAATGAAGGGGAACAGCCTACCTGTGACGACGCGCGAAAGAGACCTGGGTGTGGACGTAACACCTAATCTATCTCCTGAGGCACATATAAATAGGATAACGACAGCAGCGTACTCTACACTGGCAAAAGTTAGAACATCATTCAGAAACCTAAGTCAGGAGGCATTTAGGGCGCTTTACACTGCCTACGTGAGGCCAGTCTTAGAGTATGCCGCCTCATCATGGAGTCCCCATCTGAAGAAGCATATAATGAAACTGGAAAAGGTTCAGAGGTTTGCAACGAGACTCGTCCCAGAGCTACGAGGGATGGGGTATGAGGAGCGCATGAGGGAACTGTGCCTTACGACACTAGAAAGAAGAAGGGAGAGAGGGGACATGATAGGAACGTATAAAATACTCAGAGGGATTGACAGAGTGGACATAGACGAAATGTTCACACGGAATAGTAACAGAACGAGGGGACAAGGATGGAAGTTGGAAACTCAGAGGAGTCACAGAGATGTTAGGAAGTTTTCTTTTAGCGTGAGAGTAGTGGGAAAATGGAATGCACTCAAGGAACAGGTTGTGGAAGCAAATACTATTCATAATTTTAAAACCAGGTATGATAGGGAAATGGGACAGGAGTCATTGCTGTAAACAACTAATGCTCGAAAGGCGGGATCTAAGAGTCAATGCTCGATCCTGCAGACACATATAGGTGAGTACATATAGGTGAGTACACACACACACACACACACACACACACACACACACACACACACACACACCACACACACACACACACACACACACACACACACACACACACACACACTTCAAGAAGACCTGGACAAGCTGCAGGAATGGTCGAACAAATGGCTGTTAGAGTTTAACCCAAGCAAGTGTAATGTAATGAAGATAGGGGTAGGAAGCAGGAGACCAGATACAAGGTATCATTTGGGAGATGAAATACTTCAAGAGTCAGAGAGAGAGAAAGACCTGGGGGTTGATATCACGCCAGACCTGTCCCCTGAAGCTCATATCAAGAGGATAACATCAGCAGCATATGCCAGGTTGGCTAACATAAGAACGGCCTTTAGAAACTTGTGTAAGGAATCTTTCAGAACATTATATACCACATATGTCAGACCAATCCTGGAGTATGCGGCTCCAGCATGGAGTCCCTATCTAGTCAAGCATAAGACTAAACTGGAAAAGGTTCAAAGGTTTGCCACCAGACTAGTACCCGAGCTGAGAGGTATGAGCTACGAGGAGCGACTGCAGGAATTAAACCTCACTTCGTTGGAAGACAGAAGAGTTAGGGGGGACATGATCACCACATTCAAGATTCTCAGGGGAATCGACAGGGTTGATAAAGATAGGCTGTTTAACACAAGGGGCACACGCACTAGGGGACACAGGTGGAAACTGAGTGCCCAAATGAGCCACAGAGATATTAGAAAGAACTTTTTTAGTGTCAGAGTGGTTGACAAATGGAATGCATTAGGAAGCGATGTGGTGGAGGCTGACTCCATACACAGTTTCAAGTGTAGATATGATAGAGCCCATTAGGCTCAGGAAACTGTACACCTGTTGATTGACGGTTGAGAGGCGGGACAAAGAGCCAGAGCTCAACCCCTGCAAGCACAACTAGGTGAGTAACTAGGTGAGTACACACACACACACACACACACACACACACACACACACACCACACACACAAACACACACCACACACACACACACACACACACACCACACACCCACAACACACACAAACACACACACACACACACACACACACACACACACACACACACACACACACACACACTCCTCATAGTTCCCTTTCGGTGGGCGTACCGAAAGGGAAATTATGAGGAGAAGAATAAATTCCTGAGGGATATACAATGGGACACAGAATTCAGAAGATGAAGTTTTGGTTCATCATGTCCGTACAAGACATGATGGACTATGTCACCCAGAAGTATCAGGAGGCTGTAAGCAGGTTTATCCCGGCCTGACTGGAAAAAAAGAGAAGCAAAAGAAGAATCCGTGGTTTAATAGGGAATGTATGAAAGCAAAGGAGCTGAACAAAAGAGCATGGAGGAACTTCCGTAATAACAGAACACCAGAAAGTAGAGAGAGATGCCAGAGAACCAGGAACGTGTATGTTAGTGTGAGAAGAGCAGCTAAGAAAAGGTATGAAAATGATATAGCTAATAAAGCCAAGACCGAACCAAAGCTACTACATAGTCACTTCAGGAGGAAGACAACAGTGAAGGAACAGGTGATGAAACTTAGGACGGGTGAAGACAGGTACACAGAGAATGACAAAGATGTGTGCGAAGAACTCAACAAAAGGATTCAGGAGGTCTTTTCAATAGAACAAGGAGAGGTCACGGCGCTAAGAGAGGTGGCAGCAAACCAGGCGACCTTGGAAAGGTTCGAAATTACAAGAGATGAGGTCAAGAAGCACCTATTGGAGCTGGACGTGAGAAAAGCTGTTGGGCTGGACGGAATCTCACCATGGGTATTGAAAGAGTGTGCAGGAGCACTTTGTTTCCCACTCTCCATAGTGTATAGTAGGTCACTGAAAACGGGAGACCTACCAGAAATATGGAAGGCGGCTAATATCGTCTCAATATACGAAAAGGGTGACAGACAAGAGGCACTGAACTAGAGGCCAGTGTCCTTAACTTGTATACCATCCAAGGTGATGGAGAAGATTGTGAGAAAAAACCTAGTAACACATCTGGTAAGAAGGAACTTCGTGACAACCCATCAACATGGGTTCAGGGAAGGTAAATCTTGCCTTACAGGCTTAATAGAATTATATAATGAGGTGACAAAGATTAAGCAAGAAAGAGAAGGATGGGCGGACTGTATTTTTTTGGACTGTCGGAAAGCCTTTGACACAGTACCCCATAAAAGGCTGATGCATAAGCTGGAGAAACAGGCAGGAGTAACTGGTAGAGTGCTCCAGTGGATAAGGGAGTACCTAAGCAATAGGAAGCAGAGAGTTACAGTGAGGGGTGAGACCTCAGATTGGCGTGAAATCACCAGTGGAGTCCCACAGGGCTCTGTACTCGGATCTATCCTGAACAAATCCACAAGGGCCGTGCGAGGATTCGAACCTGCGTCCGGGAGCATCCCAGACACTGCCTTAATCGACTGAGCTACGACAGGGTTAAAAGTGTTGAAACCGAAGTTCTACTGAACTTACTGGATCCCGTAGCCTCTCCGAGGCACAAACCAGGATTTTACACAACCCCCCCCCCCCTGCACCCGAGCTATGTCAATAGGCCGTTCTCCCTCTTCGCCCTTACATCATCACACACAGAGGTTTCAACCCTTTTAACTGGTCGTAGCTCAGTCGATTAAGGCAGTGTCTGGGATGCTCCCGGACGCAGGTTCGAATCCTCGCACGGCCCTTGTGGATTTGTTCATTTGATGCATCATGTTAGTGTGATCTCTGTGTGTGTCAGACCTATCCTGTTTTTGATATATGTAAAAGACTCCCAGAGGGTATAGACTCATTCCTCTCAATGTTTGCTGACGACGCCAAAATTATGAGAAGGATTAAACACCTACTGGACTCCTTGCCGGAGCCTGTGCTCCTGCTGGGTGATTTCAATTGTCGACATATCCTCTGGGGTGATGTTCTGACAAACACCTGGGGTCGCCTTCTCGAACGGTTCATCCTCTCTTCTTCCCTGTCTCTTCTGAATTCTGCTGAGCCCACTCATTTGGACTCTGACTCGCACCTTTTCCTGTCTTGATCTTTCACTCTGCTCGTCGTCTCTTTACTTGGATTTCACGTGACGGGTTCTTGGTGACCTCCATAACAGTGACCATTTCCCCATCCTTGTTACCTTTTTCTCTTTTCACCCTCCCCTATCCTTGCCTAGGTGGCAGTTTGCCAAGGCAGACTGGAACCTATTTTCCCTCCGTGCTGGTCTCTGCGACCTCTCCATTCTGCCTCTCCCTTGCACCCTCCTCATTTTCACACCACCTTCGATGCTGCCCTCTGCTCTATTCCTCGCTCTTCTCTCGGGGACCACGGAAGTGCGTTCTCTGGTGGAATTTGGAAAGTGATTGGGCTGTCCGTTGTAAGCGTGCAGCCTGGAAGAGACACTGCCGCCGGAAGACGGCTAATTCTTTTCTTTTCTTTTGGAAGGCGAATGCAGTGGCCCGTAGGGCCATCCGTACAGCTAAGCATGAGTGTTGTCAGTCTTATGTTTCCACCATTACGTTCGAAACTCCTCTGCCGCAGATCTGGAAGAAGATCCGCAAGATAGCGGGTAAGTTTCTTCCCGATGTCTTGCCGGCCCTTTTCCGTGGTGCTCTTGTAGCGGACCCGTTTCAGGTTGAAACCGAACTAGGTTCCCACTTTTCTTCTGTTAGCAATGGTTCTCATCTTCCTCAATCTTTCCTTCTTCGCAAACCTGTTCTTGAATCTCGTCCTTTAGATTTCTGCACCCATCTAAGACTTCCTCAATCGCCTAACAGCTGGGTGGGCAACGCTTCGGATTCGTAGTCCCGAGGTTCCGGGTTCGATCCCCGGTGGAGGCGGAAACAAATGAACATAAGAACATGAGAACATAAGATCAAGGTAACTGCAGAAAGCCTATTGGCCCATACGAGGCAGCTCCTACCTATAACCACCCAATCAAGAGATAGGGGGAACAGGTTAAGGGTTTGCTATCCGGGAGCTGGAATTGGTGATATTGTTGGAAACATGAATGATATTATGACGGGAAACGGGAACAAACCCATTATTTGTATTAGTGCAGGGGGTAATGATGTTGGACGAGTTAGGAGTGAGGATCTAATACAGAGATTCAAGACAGCCATAGAATTAGTTAGGAGCAAGGGAGGAATCCCGATCATATGTGGCATTCTTCCAAGAAAGGGAGTGGGAAATGAATGGATGTCGAGGGCACTTGGTGTCAATTGCCGGCTGGAAAGATATTGCAAATCAAATGCAATATCTTTCATCGACAACTGCGAACACTTCTATGGAAGAAATTAAATGTATGTTCGTGATGGGGTGCATCTATCGAGGGCTGGAGTTGTTGCTGTTGCGAACTCGTTGGAATCAGTGGTTAGAGGTGTTTGTTTGGGTTTAAACTGTGAGTAGATAGTGGTATGGGAATTAATTTGGAGGAAAGAGGTAATAAAAGTATGTGTTTGTGGGAGAAAGGAATTGGCAAAATGATCAGGGAAAGAGAAGGGCCTCAAAATAACAATTCACTTAGGGTATATTACACTAACAGTAGAAGTCTAAGAAATAAAATTAACGAATTAAATGCTCTTGTCTGCACAGAAAAAAATAGATATTATTGCACTTACCGAAACGTGGATGAACGTAGAAAATAGAGAACTATTAGCTGAATATCAAATAAATGGATTTAAACTATTTCACACAGATCGATATATTAGACGAGGAGGGGGAGTAGCCATATATGTTAGGGACAATTTGAAATGTAGTCTCAAAGAGGGAATCAAAACTGAGCCACACGCAGAAACTATTTGGATAGAATTAAAAGAAAAAGCAAATAATATTATAATAGGAGTTATATACAGGCCACCAAATTTAGACAGAATGGAAGCAAAGCATCTATGGGATGAAATATCTAGAGCATCTAGATCAAACAGTATTTATGTCATGGGTGACTTCAATTTTAGTGGAATAAACTGGTTGAACAAAACAGGGAATAGTGAAGCAGATTTTCTAGCATTAATTGACGATTGCTTTCTTACGCAACACATTAAGGAACCAACGCGGGAAAATAATATTTTAGATTTAGTGTTAACTCAGAGGGAAACACAAATTAATGACATCGAAATAGGGAGTCAGCTAGGGAACAGTAATCACAAAGAAATCAAATTTAGCATAGAATGGAATAGACCTGCAGGAGAAAATTCTGTTAAAATGCCAGATTTTCGAAAAGCTGATTTTAATAGCCTAAGAATTTTTTTGGGTCAAATAGATTGGAAAGTCTTGGGTATGGGGTGTGGGCCAGTCTTGGAGCGAGACATGAACCTAGCGATAGGTGACATAAAATGGGATTTCGATGTGGATTCAATATATAACTTATTTAAGAATGTTCTAAACAAAGCACAGGAACGTAGTATACCACACAAATTGAATAGATCAAATACTAATGACCCAAAGTGGATAACAAAGAATTTGAAGAACCTTATAGGTAAAAAGAGAGCTTGGTACAAAAGGATTAAATATGGAGAGGTCACTTTAGAACAGGAATTCGTACAACTGGTTAGAAATGTTAAAAAAGAGACAAGGAAAGCAAAAAGAAACTATGAAGTTCGCATAGCAGGGCAAGCAAAGACAAATCCAAAAGGGTTTTTTCAGTTATATCGAACTAAGACTAGGGAAAGGATAGGTCCATTAAAAACTGAGACAGGTCAAATAACGGATAATGACAAGGAGATGAGTAGTATTTTTAACAAATATTTTATATCTGTATTTACTAAAGAAGAACTTAACAATATGCCTTCAGCCCAACAAGTCTATGTGGGTGGGGATGAGGACAGGTTAACTAGTTTAGCAGTTACCAGGGAGGATGTAATTAAACAATTAGTAAAACTAAAACCAAACAAATCCCCAGGGCCGGATGAAGTGTTTGCCAGGGTGCTTAAAGAATGCAAAAAGGAGCTTTCCGAGCCCCTGTCTACCATATTTAATAAATCAATAGAGTTAGGCAGAGTGCCAGAGTCATGGAAAATAGCTAATGTGGTACCAATTTTTAAGAAAGGAGATAGATCACTTGCGCCAAACTATCGGCCAATTAGCCTAACGTCTATTGTGGGAAAGTTACTTGAATCGATAATTGCAAATAAAATTCGTCTCCATCGTGAAAAACATAAATAATAAACGAGTCGCAACATGGTTTTACGAATGGCCGTTCATAAGAACATAAAGAACAAAGGTAACTGCAGAAGGCCTATTGGCCCATACAAGGCAGCTCCTATTTATAACCACCCAATCCATTCATATACATGTCCAAACCCATGCTTGAAACAATCGAGGGACCCCACCTCCACAATTTACGCGGCAATTGGTTCCACAAATCAACAACCCTGTTACTGAACCAGTATTTACCCAAGTCTTTCCTAAATCTAAACTTATCCAATTATACCATTGTTTCGAGTTCTGTCCTGGTCCCACCACCAATACCATGAGCCTCTATCTTTTTAATCAGTCTTTCATGGGCACTGTATCAAAAGCTTTGCTAAAGTCAAGGTACACAACATCACAATCCTTACCACTATCAACTGCCTCAACTATGCTAGAATAAAAAGATAACAAATTGTTAAACATGAACGGCCATTTATAAAACCATGTTGCGACTCAATATTAATTTATGTTTTTCAAGATGAAGACGAATTTTATTTGCTATTATAGATTCGAGTAACTTTCCCACAATAGACGTTAGGCTAATTGGTCGATAGTTAGACGCAAGTGATCTATCTCCTTTCTTAAAAACTGGTATCACATTAGCAACTTTCCAAAACTCTGACACTCTGCCTGACTCTATTGATTAATTAAATATGATTGACAGTGGGTCACAAAGCTCCTCTTTGCATTCTTTCAGCACTCTGGCAAACACTTCATCCGGCCCTGGGGATTTGTTTGGTTTTAGTTTACTATTTGTTAAGAACATCCTCCCTGGTAACTGCTAAACTCGTCAACCTGTCCTCGTCCCCACCAACATAAACTTGTGGGCTGAAGGCATATTGTTAAGTTCCTCTTTAGTAAATGCAGATACAAAATATTTTATTAAAAATACTATTCATCTCTTCATCACTATCTGTTATTTGACCTGTCTCAGTTTTTAATGGACCTATCCTTTCCCTAGTCTTAGTTCGATATAACTGAAAAAACCCTTTAGGATTTGTCTTTGCTTGCCCTGCTATACGAACTTCATAGTTTCTTTTGCTTTCCTTATCTCTTTTTTAACATTTTAACTAGTTGTACGAATTCCGTTCTAAAGTGACCTCCCAGTTTTAATCCTTTTGTACCAAGCACTCTTTTTACCTATAAGATTCTTCAAATTCTTGTTATCCACTTTGGGTCATTAGTAATCGATCTATTCAATTTGTGTGGTATACTACGTTCCTGTGCTTGTTTAGAATATTCTTAAATACGTTATAAATTGAATCTACATCGAAATCCCCATTTACATCACCTATCGCTGGGTTCATGTCTCGCTCCAAGACCGGCCCACACCCCATACGAAGACTTTCCAATCAATTTGACCCAAAAAATTTCTTAGGCTATTAAAATCAGCTTTTCGAAAATCTGGCACTTTAACAGAATTTTCTCCTACAGGTCTATTCCATTCTATGCCAAATCTGATTTCTTTGTGATCACTGTTCCCTAGCTCACTCCCTATTTTGATGTCATTAATTTGTGTTTCCCTGTTAGTTAACACTAAATCTAAAATAATATTTTCCCGTGTTGGTTCCTTAATGTGTTGCGTAAGAAAGCAATCGTCAATTAAGTCTAGAAAATCTTCTGCTTCACTATTCCCTGTTTGTTCAACCAGTTTATTCCACTCAAATTAAAGTCACCCATGACATAAATACTGTTAGATCTAGATGCCCTAGATATTTCATCCCATNTGTTGTTGTTGCTGCTGCTGTTGTTGTTGCTGCTGTGGTGTTGTAGTTGCTGCTGGCTGGGGGAAGGGGACCCTGGCCCTCCCCCTCCCCCACCACCACCTGTGCTTCGGGCACCAACATGAGCCCGCAGTTCGTTTCGAGTGTACTCACTGAGCATGCCATTTCCGCCTGCACAACCACCAAGGAATTATGAGGCAACCAAAAGAGAGTTAAATAGCAACCAGATAGGGTTCATACTGCAACCAAAGAGGATTTATGCTGCAACCAAGTGGAATGATTTGGTTTCTAATAAGTACTGGTTAAAGGCCTCTTATCACATGAATGAATAGCAGCGATAATGATCTGTGTTACACGTTATTACTCATCACTTGTCATATTAGTTTAGACGAAATGGCAAAGAATGCATCTAATGTATGAAGAAGGTATTAATTATCTGTATGGGATGATACATAGATACATTCCTCAGAAGACCTGTATCCAAGGCATTGTCAGAGTACATGGTTAGTTAATGTAAATATATACATCTGCTCCATATGTAAAGTGCAACATTTGCTATAAAACATATAAAAGTAAACAAACAGGAAAACAATGAGACAAACAAGAAGGCAAGACAGATGTAGTCACAAATTTGTGGTGACAAAAATATGGAGCAATCAGAGAGAGATTCAGGTAATTAGTGACAAAAATGGACCAATTGGGAGAGGGCACTTGGTAGGAAGTAGGTTAAGGAACGAGGGATGATTTCACACACACGCTCAACATTGGGTACACCAGGTGCAGTAGACCATGTCAGGGATGTTTAACTTGACAACCTAGCCACAAAAAAAAAAAAAGATAACATGTATTGACTAAGACAATCTGTCTGCTCACAAACAGATTTAACATATAAGTCTAACACAGAATATAACCAGCTAAAGCAGTGTTTAATATGACTTCATAACATGTACATTAACCATCTCACACACAAGCCAATTAGCCAACAAACAAAATGTGACAAGCGATTTAAAACCTCTAATGACACAGCACATAGGTGACTCCTGTAAGCCCTTTTGGGCATGTACACGAGCCATACCTAAGCTCTGTCTTGAGGTTTTATCACCAATCTCATAGTAGAAAATGGCAGACTAAACTGGAATCAGCACACAGACAAAACACTAACAATCCAAGTGTTCAGTACAGTACTAAGTCAGACAGGCAAAATCCCCATGAAATTGCTTTTTGATGTCATAAGTCTTTTTTTTTAGTGTGAGCGTGTCAAAACCAGCCATTATGTTTTGTGTAAAACAAAGAGAAATGTGAAAATTATTATTGTATGATATAGACAAATATTTCCAAGGTGACTTTTGGGACTTCAAGCGAAAGATGTTATAACCTTTAATCATTTTGGTTAAAGGAACTCCTGTAAAGAAGCACTATCTAATTTTAAGAGCTAAATAAAGACTAAATTAGCTACAAATAAAACATTTAAGTCCACCTAAATACTCCAAAAACCTTTAGAGGTTATTATAAACACTCAGTGATGTACATACAGTGCTCCTTGACCAAAACAATAGAACACGTGTGGCGCCTCTATCTCCCCTACAATGTATCCTCTAAACACACACACATGCAAATATATATACTGGTATATATAATATAAATATAAAATTATATATATATATATATATATATATATATATATATATATGTATATATATATATATATATATATATATATATATATATATATATGTATATATATATATATATATATATATATATATATATATATATATATATATATATATATATATATATATATATATATATATATATATATATATATATATATATATAGGGGTACCACCACTGGTTTGATTAAAGGGACCCACATCCTCGAAGAAGAAAATAAATAGTGTTCAGAGAAGACCTTGTGGATTCTCACTGAATACTTTAATCTTTTCCTCTCCTACCACCTCTATTGTTATTTTTTTTTAATATTTTTTTTTATTATTATTATATATATATATATATATATATATATATATATATATATATATATATATATATATATATATATATATATATATATATATGCAATTGACGATCACTAAACACTGATCATTTGTATGCGGAAAAACCACAAAGAAATGCAGAAAGGGGGGTGAACGTTTCGGCTTTTCAAGGCCTTTGTCAACACCAGACTGACTGAGGACAGGAGAGAGAAGATACAGGTCATCACCTATACCTGACCAACCCATCCCTAGGAAAGGATTACCAGAAACAGGAAGGGTCAAAGAGGATTAAGTGGTCAGAGAATTAAGGATGAAAGATTAAGGAAAAACCTCATGGACACAATAAATGAATATACAATTGTAATGAAACATTGTATGCCTCAATTTAAGAGTTTTTTCTTAAACTGTTGTGTAATATTGTAACTTAAAACTGGGTCAAGTTTGTACATACCAGTACTAACATTGAGAAGATTTGGACATTGACTAATTAGCGCAGACTCAATTAAATTCCGTTCCACAAAGCCATTGCAATAGGTAATGCTTTTAGCCCCATCCCAATTAATAGTGTGATCACACAAACTTGTGTGTAGATACAAAGCATTAGACGCTTGGGCAGTTCTTATACTATAAGCATGTTGGGACATACGCAATTGTAAGGATTTTCCTGTTTGTCCAAGGTACACAGACTCACAATCATTGCAGGGAATCGAATACACACAACCTGCTGTCCCAGGGGAGTTTTTTATTAAATTAGACTTGATCGTATTATTAGTAAACACCAAATTGATATTAAGGGTCTTAAAAACTGGGGAAAGTTTCTCAAATCCCATCGCATAAGGTACCACCAATGAGTTTCTATTTTCTGGTTTCGCTTTGGAGACATTATTATAAAACGTACGTTTAGCATTCCCAAACGAACAATCCAAAAACATCTTAGGGTACTGTAAACTTTTCCCAATTTCATATATTTTAGCTATCTCTTCATCAAAAAACTCAGGGCTGCATACCCTCAAAGCTCGAAGAAACATTCCTGAAAATACTGCCTCATACAAGTGTTACTGTACAATGTAGGAAAAAAAAGTGTCGTTAGACAGGTTTTTAGTGACAAAAACAAGCAGTGAGCCACAAGCAGGTCTTAGTGGTATGCAGGCAAAGCATTGGAGTGAGAGTACCCCAGAAAAGTCATCACTGCCTGATGTTATAATGGAATGCAACTCCCCTTCCAAACACTAACACCTCTCCTCCTCCTCACCCTCTTTCATACCCCAACAGAGTTCTCATTCATGATAAGATATACATACGGTACTGTATTGTTGCTAGTACAAAATGAGTGTTATTCAGTATAAAATGTATTTTTAAGTTAATATTTTTGGGGGTGTGGAACGGATTAATTCAATTTACATTATTTCTTGCGGGAAAATTTGTTTCGACTTACAAATTTTCAACTTACGACCCATCTCTGGGAATGAATTAAATTTGTAAGTCATGGCCCCACTGTATTCGTTTCAAAACACTCCATGTAAAAATTGCTCAAAACAGGGGAGAGAGGAATACCCATCGTCGTGCCAAATGTTTGTTTATAAAATGAATCATTAAAGCTGAAATAATTATCTTTAATGCACAATTTTATGAGTTCAACAATGGTGTTAGTAGATAAAGTTATTTAGGGACTTGATCCCGTAAGAACGCCAACAGGAACTCTAGTGAACAGAGCCGTTACATCAAAAATCAAAATTTAATTTCAAACCAAACAACTTGTTAATCAAGTCCAACTTGTTTGTTATGTGTGAGTTGGAAATGGAACTTAATACCGGGGACAAGACTTGGACAAGCCATTTGGAAAGTCTATATGCCATATATCCAACAGAACTAATAATAGGTCTTCCAAGATTATTGAGTTTGTGTTTTAATAAGACCATATAGATATGGTAGGAAAGGGGGAACGAATTAAAAACTTAGGAATCAACTCCTTATCATTCTTGAGCAAGGTTTTAAAGTTCTGTTAAAATGTGCAATAACTTTTTCAATAGGGTTTCTATTAATAGGTAAGCAAGTATCTCTGTCATCCAATAACAGGGTCATTTTCTGGGGGGAGCCCCTTCGGCTCCCTGGAGGTTACTAGGCTGATATGCTAATGTCAGACTTTGGCATCAGTCATGTGTATGGAGTTCTGTGGGCCTACCGGGGACCACGAGCCAGAACCTGGTCCCCTCAGAGAGGTATGGGAAGCAATGGCTTATAGAAACCCCCTTGTGGTTAGAAGCCTTCTATGTCTGCCATTGACCGGGTCAGGCACCCCAGAAAGGTAAGCATCCCAAAACAAACCCCTATTCTGGTGAAAATATTGCTACCAAAAGCCGAACATGTGGATAGAACTCCCCTAAAAGAAACGAGCAAACGAGCATGACGTCACATGTCGGCATGCCACTGTCTGCACAGCTCCCCCCCTCTCCGGGAGGGGGAAGGGGGAGCCCCCAGAAACCCCCTACCGGCTATCCACCCGTCACTTCTTAGGCTGATGCTAGAGGCTAAGGTCGTGTGCTCTGGCTCCAATGATTGTTTCAGCACTGTGCTTCGAGTGTGGTGGCTGTCTTCCAAGGGTGCGAAAGCCAGGAGTACTCGGGCTGCATGCGCCTAGGGTTTCCTTCCCAAGGTGCCCTGTAAGTACTGCCCTTGGAGCTTGGGGTTACCTTCCACAAGTTTCTTGGGTCCTGCCTCTGTTGGGCCATTTTACTGCTCGGTATTTCGGCCGCTCTTAGGGTACTTGGGAGTTTTGTCTCCCTTGTTTACCTTAGGGTAAGAGGCAGTTTTACATTGGTGGGGCGCAGGGTGCTACGCAGCTCGTTTTCACCAATTAAAGCTGCCGGCTCTGTTCCTCTGGGGTACGCTGTCCTCTTGCTGGGTTTTCTTTTTCTTTTTGCCTTGTAGGGGGGTCTGCCCTGATTCTTGCCCACTTGTGTTTGACCTATTACGGTTCTTCTCTGGTGGTGCCCCCCTGCTAGTGTACACGTCCCTGGGGTTCTGTCTTAGTGAGTCTGCTTGGTAGTTTGGACACCGGTTAGCAGGACCTTGCCTGGGCTTACCTGGGCGGGAGTCTCGTTAAGTGCTCAGGGCCCCAGGGAAACTCCTGGGAGACGCGTGGGTCCGATGGATGTGACCCCGAGTCCCCCCCCCCTCGCTTCCTGCGAGTTTGAGGGTTGATCGGTCCCCTTGTCTCAGGGTGACCCATCACTGCTTTTGCCTCCGTCACACTGCCTGTTGGGTCTGTGACACTTTCGACCCTGAGTCCTGTGAGTTCTGCTGCTTGTTAGTGACTCAATTCCCGCCAAACACACCAAAACTACGAAGTTGGTACAACGTTCAAACAAGTTTTAACACCTAACCAGTTATAACAACCAATATAGTAAGTTGTAACAACGTTCTAATACATCATAAACACATTAAGCCAAGATATAACAACTTTATTACAAGTTTTAACAAGCATAAAATAGAGACAGTTACAGTTTGTGTTTCCAGGGTTTACCCAGTCTAGTGATGATGTTTTACAGGAACAGGCAGCGCAGGCGTTGCATGCACGTTTCAGGTAGTTGCAACGCGCTTGGTTGGTTGCTTACCCGGATGCCCCAGGGCTGCTCCGTTTTGCTTATAGGGACCTTGGTTCAGTCCGCCTCCCCTCGTCCTTCCCCTCCTGTGGTTCATTCTGCTCCCCCCCCTGCTTTCGGCCTCGAAGAGCCTGAGGATTCCGGAGCCGGAGCAGGGTTTAGCTGGTCTTGAGACTCGGACAGCCTTGGGGTATGCCCCTTCCGGTGTGACAACGGAGGCATTCGAGTCTGGTCTCCCTGCCGAAGCCACAGGGTCTGACCAGTGACCCCCCTTCCGACTGGCTTACGCGGCCGCGCCAGCCTTGTCTTTTGATGCCTGTGCTTTGGGAGATGACTCGGCCCTGAGTCCTCTGAGTCCTGCGGTGGAGGATCCCGGGTGCGGGGGAGGGCTGACTTGGGGGCCTTGGGCCCTGCTGGACTCCGCCTGAGTTTTTCTGCCATCTGAGCGGGGCTTGTTGTTACAAGGAGTGGGTTTTCTTTTCCCCCTCTGCGTACGAATTGGATTTGGTGTCTGCCCCTCCCCAGGTTCGGTTCCGTGTCCCATCGGGTGCATCGGTTCCGTCCTTCCGGAGGTTTTCGACTTCTCGCATCCAACCTTCTGCGGTGCGGGCAGCCCTTGCAGCTTACCTCCTGCGTGACCCGGATTATGCCTTCGTGATGGACCTGTCTTCTTTCAGGTTTGGGACTTTGTTCCCTTTCTGGGTCCATTACAAGGTTCCAGAGTTGTCCTGGCTGGCTGACTGTCCTGTCTTTGCTTTGGAGGCTTTGCATTCTGTCTGCTGTACCTGCATACTTGATTGGTGCGAGGTTTTGACAGTGGCTCAGGTTTTCCTGGGGGGGGGGGGAGAGGCCGACCTGGAGCACCTCAATGAGTGCTTGTTTGCCCCTGCCCTTTCCCGGGATGTGGGCGTGGTGCAGCTCCATGTGCAGGTTCCCTCCCTCTTGACTGCGCAGGTTGCTGAAGACATGCGTGCCTGTGGCCTTTTGGCTTCATCCTTGCATTTCTTTTCCCTCCTGGAGCTGTCTTTGGACTGGCTTGAGGAGGATGTGGGAATGCTCGGGCCCGTTCCGGGGTCCGGTGCCTTGAGCTCGGCGGCCCACTCGTCGTCCGCCTTGCTGAAGCTGTTTGCGCCTATCCTGCAGGATGCAGTTTCCCTGTTCCATGCTTCCCGGCTCGCATGTCGGCAGGCGGTGCTTGCCTCCTCCCTGGAATCAGCGTGGGCCCTGGCTCTGAGGATGTCTTTGCCTTTTTGTCCTCTGCTTTTTGAGGATTCTGCAGTGGCACAGTATATTCAGGCTGCTTCAGCTGCTTGTAGGCCTATGTCTGACTTGTTGGTTCTCCAGGGGTCCCGGGAGGGGCCTTCCCAGAGGGGTCATGCTAGGGCTCGGGGTTGCTCTCGTTGTGGAAGGCCACAGGTGCCGGGTTCGGGTTCAGGCCCACCTTCGGACCTGCCTTCATCTGGTTGGCGCGGTGTTCGCTCTGTGCGAGGTTCCGGGTCTTGTAAGGGGCGCTGGCCCTTTCGCGGTTCGTCCCATTGATGGGGTGATGGGGGGTAGGCTTGCGCTGTTCGCTCACACTTGGTCCCACGATTTGTGGGCGTTTCAAGACGTTTTTTCTCGACCTGAGGTGACATTGGGTGGCCCCACCTCCTTCGGGAGGTTCAGGGCTGGCGGGGCAGGCCTCTTCCCCAGCGCTCTGTTGAGTCATCTTGGAGTGTGTTCGCTTGGGCATGGTTGAAACGATGACGTCCCTCAGATGGGTTTCTCGTCTGTTCCCAGTGACGAAATAGGACTATGCGGACCTGCGGTTCATTCTGGACTTGTCCCATCTGAACCCCTGAACTGAAGGGAGCCGGTCGGCCGAGCGGACAGCACGCTGGACTTGTGATCCTGTGGTCCCGGGTTCGATCTCGGGCACCAGCGAGAAACAATGGGCAGTGTTTCTTTCACCCTATGTCCCTGTTACCTAGCAGTAAAATAGGTACCTGGGGTGTTAGTCAGCTGTCACGGGCTGCTTCCTGGGGGTGGAGGCCTGGTCGAGGACCGGGCCACGGGGACACTAAAGCCCCGAAATCATCTCAAGGTAACCTCAAGGTAACCCCTGGGTTCATTGCCCCTCCTTTCGGATGACTACACTATCCCAGGTTCGTCTCCAGTTAGAGCCGGGCGCTTGGATAGTGTCCCTGGACCTCCGGGACACTTATTGGCACGTCCCAATTCGGCCAGGTTTCAGGGACTGGCTCAGGTTTGTTGTGGGACATCAGGGTTACTACTTTCGTTGTCTCCTGTTTGGGTTGAACTTGGCAACTCACGTGTTCACGCTCCTTACACGGGTCGTAGTGACCCGTCTGCTTCTCTTAGGTGTTCTGGTGTTGGCCTACCTTGACAACTAGCTGGTTTGGGCTCCCAGCCGGTTCAGTTGTCTGCTAGCCAGGGATTTGGTTCTTTCCCAGCTCGCCGGGTTCGGGTTCTTGATGAACTGGAGGAAGTCCCATCTGGTTCCCTCCCAGGTTTGGACATAGCTGGGTCTTGTGTTGGGCTCTCGGACTGCTTCCTTGTCTCTTCGTTTGGAGTCTGTCCTGCGGCTGCAGTCCTGCTTGTGCCTGTTTCTGGGGGGCTCCCGGGTCACCCGGGGGTTGCTCGAGGGTCTGTGCGGGAGCCTGAACTTCGCGATGATGGTCTACCTGCAGGGTCGGGTTTGGCTTCATCAGCTGTTCTGGTTCCTTTGGGAATGCCCCTTCCACCTCTCTTGCGATCACTGGGTTCGGACCCCGGGGGCCTTGCATCGGCTGCTGTGTCGCCAGCTTCCTCTTCAGGTTTTTTGGGGTTCAGTGCCAGCTCGCGAGGGCAAGCTGCCCTCGCCCTCGCCTGATGTATTCATGGATGTGTCGTCTCTCGGCTGGGGTTTTGTGACCAGTGCTCACCAGGCCGGCCAGGGATGGTGGAGTCCGTCCTTCCGTCGAGCCCACAGCAGTGTGTGGGAGTTCGCGGAGGTGTGGTTTGCTCTTCGGAGGATTCGGGTCACCCGCGGATCGATAATCCGGCTCCATTCGGACTGTTCCCTGGTGGTCCATTATCTGAATCGAGGGGGTTCGATCCGGTCCTTGGCTCTTTGGCACTGGTCACTTTGGGTGACTCGTCTGCTGAGGTCTCAGGGTTTGGCTCTCCTTGTAGTTCACGTGCGGGGAGTGTCCAACGTCTTGGCCGATGGCCTGTCTCGTTTCGTTCCCCTCTATACAGAATGGACAGTCGACACCGAATCCTTCAGTTGGCTTTGCCAGATGTTCAGTCGCCCCGAGGTGGACCTCTTCGCGTCGACGTGGTTTCGGCACTTTCTCCTGTATGTGGCGCCCTTCCCCGACTACGAGGCTGTCGAGGTCGATGCCTTTCGACAGGACTGGTCTAGGTGGGGGTTCCTGTACCTCTTTTCCCCGGTTCAGCTGTTGCTCCAGGTCCTGACTCGCTTGGAGACTTACCAGGGGTGAGTTGTCCTCTTGGCCCCATGGTGGCCGGCCCAGCCATAGCTTCAGGCGCTGCTTGCTTGGTGTCCAAACCCGGAGGTTTTCCCGCAGCTCCACCTCTTTCAGCAGATCAGACCGGTACGTCACGTAGCCGGTTCGATCTTCTCTTCGAGTCTTCGCGTATGGTATTTTTGACTTGAGTTTATCATCATCTCTATGGTAATCAGGTGGCTTCCTTGTTAGTGTCCCACCTGCGGGCGTAGTCTCAGCGGTACTATGAAGTTTCCTGGTGGTCCTTCCGTTTCTTCTTGAGTGTTCGTCATTGTACTTCACTTTCTGTTAGGGTGGTGTTGTCGTTTCTCTCTTGGTTGTTCCAGGACCATCACCTTCTGCCTAATACTGTCACCTCGTATCGTGTGGCACTGGCGGAGCCGCTTCAGCTTGCTTTTGGTATGGATGTTACTTCTGCGCCATTTCGCAAGCTGCCTCATGCATTGTTTCACCTGCGGCCTGCTCATGCGCCTCCTGAGCCATCCTGGTCTTTGGACAGAGTGCTCTTTTCTTTCTTCTCCTCGGTTTGTTGTGGCCCCTTTGGTTCAAGATTTTTTCTCCAAGGCTCTTTTCTGTTGGCATTGGCCTCTGGGGGTCGGGTTGGAGAGCTTCATGCTCTCCTCCATCGCAGGGGTTTCTGCTCCTTCGGTCTTCGTGATGGTTTGTTCGTTTGCAGCCGTCTCCTCCTTTTCTGGCGAAGAATGAGACTGCTGCTCTTTGGAGTGGTCCCTGGGTTGTTGATGCTTGGTTGGTCAGGCCGGGGGTGCATCATGTTTTGTGTCTGGCTGCGGCTCTTCGCCGTTATCTGCATGCCACGGCTTCTGTGTCTGGGAACGCGCTTTGGGTTGATCCGGATTCCCTTCTTTCCTGTTCGGGGGTGCAGTTCTCCCAGGTCATCCACAGTTTTATTAAGGCTAGCCAGCCTACAGTCTATCCCCATGCCCATGACGTTCGTAAGTTCGCTGCTTTTGCTGCCGTCTTTGGCAACATGTCATGGGCTAACATTCAGGCACAGGGCTTTTGGCGGTCGAACAGGGTCCTGGCTGCTCATTACCTAGTGAACGTTTCTGGGCCTAGTTGGACTTGTGTCACTTTCGGTCGGCAACTGCAGCCAGTTGTCTCGACTTCGAGTTGAAGAGTGAGCAGTGACCACCTTCCAGCTAAGTCCCTCTGTTTTTCCCCCGTGGGTAGTTAGCTCCAGGGAGCCAAAGGGGCTCCCCCAGAAAACTAGCGTTGAATGTAATAAACCCCATTTTCTGGGTGAGACCCAGAGGCTCCCTGGCATCCTTGCCTCCCTCTGGTCGGCATTTTTTTCACATGTTTTGACATCCTGCCTCAGAACTGACGGGTGAATACCTGGCATAGGGGTATGCGGCTCCCCCTTTCCCCTCCCTGGGAGGGGGGGAGCTGTGCATACAGCGGTGCGGCGACGTGTGACGTCATGCTCGTTTGCTTTTTTTTTTAGGGAAGTTTTATCCACTTGTTCGGTTTTTGGTAGCAATATTTTCACCAGAATAGGAGTTTGTTTTGGGATGCTTACCTTTCTGGGTGCCTGACCCGGTCGATGGCAGACATAGAATGCTTCCAACCACACTGGGGTTTCTATAGGCCATTGCTCCCCATGCCTCTCTGAGGGGACCAGGTTCTGGCTCGTGGTCCTCGGTAGGCCCACAGAACTCCATACACATGACTGATGCCAAAGTCTGACATTAACATATCAGCCTAGTCAGCTCTGGGGAGCCTCCGGGTCTCACCCAGAAAATGGCGTTTCATTACATTCAATGCTGGTTTTTTGGACGTAGTCATCCTTATTCATGATGACAACTGCAACGTATTTTTTTATTAAGAAATAACGAAAATATTTTAAATTGGAAAGAAGTTAAAATACCCAAAATCGGTATTGGATGTCACATTTGGTCAAGCAAAATGGACGTTCTACACACAAGCTCCCAAGTCTAAACCAGAACTAAAAATCTCGTTGATATTACCATATTTTGATGGACTAGTAAATCTTGCCCCAACCCTGAAAAACCTTAATATTAACCCAGTGTTCAAAAACAATAATACAGTTAAGTCCATGTTAATTAAGAACTCGCCCTTGTGTGTAGCAGGTTGTGTAATTACCCAAGAGTAATTACCTAAGTGTAGTTACAGGATGAGAGCTACGCTTGTGGTGTCCCGTCTTCCCAGCACTCTGTCATATATCGCTTTGAAACTACTGACGGTCTTGGCCTCCGCCACCTTCTCACCTAACTTGTTCCAGCCGTCTACAACTCTGCTGCCAAAAGTGAATTTTCTTATATTTCTTCAGCATCTGTGTTTAGCTAGTTTAAATCTATGACCTCTTGTTCTTGAAGTTCCAGGTCTCAGGAAATCTTCCCTATCGATTTTATCAATTCCTGTTACTATTTTGTAGATAGTGATCATATCACCTCTTTTTCTTCTATCTTCTAGTTTTGGCATATTTAATGCCTCTAACCTCTCCTCGTAGCTCTTGCCCTTCAGTTCTGGGAGCCACTTAGTAGCATGTCTTTGCACTTTTTCCAGTTTATTGATGTGCTTCTTAAGATATGGGCACCACACAACTGCTGCATATTCTAGCTTTGGCCTAAGAAGTCGTGAACAATTTCTTCAGTATATTGCCATCCATGTATTTAAAAGCAATTCTGAAGTTAGAAAGCGTGGCATAGAATCCTCGCACAACGTTCTTTATGTGGTCCTCAGGTGATAGTTTTCTATCTAGAACCACCCCTAGATCTCTTTCTTTATCAGAATTCTTTAAAGATTTCTCACATAATATATAGATTGTGTGGGGTCTATGTTCTCCTATTGCACATTCCATAACATGGCATTTATTAACATTAAATCCCATTTGCCAAGTGGGGCTCCATATACTTATTTTGTCCAGGTCTTCTTGAAGGGCATGACAATCATCTAAATTTCTTATCCTTCCTATTATCTTAGCATCATCAGCAGCAAACATGTTCATATAATTCTGTATACCAACTGGTAGATCATTTATGTAGACAATAAACATCACTGGTGCAAGAACTGAACTCTGTGGTACTCCCTTTGTGACATTTCTCCAGTCCGATAAATTGCCTCTTACTGCCCTCATTTTTCTATCAGTCAGAAAATTTTTCATCCATGTTAGAAGCTTACCTGTCACCCCTCCAATATTTTCTAGTTTCCAGAACATCCTCTTATGCGGAACTTTGTCGAAAGCCTTTTTTTTAGGTCCAGATAGATGCAGTCAACCCAACCACCTCTTTCCTGTAAAATCTCTGTGGCTCTGTACTCCAGTGCTTGCAATATGTATGTGTTTACATCGGCCAGACTGGTAAATCTCTTTCCTCACATTTAAAACAACATTCATATGCTATTCATACAGCCCAGCACTCCAGTGCATTATATTTACATTCCAGTTTATGTGATCATTCTATCGACATCAGAGGGGCGAAATATATTGTTAAAAGTAAGGGTTTCATTGAACGAAATGTGATCGAGTCCACTCTGATCAAACAACGTAACAACAGCCTTAATGTATGCCCTGGCATGTACAAATTAGATTAATATATAGGATTCAATATAGCACATCAATACAATATAGCATCCATTTAATCTGTGTTTATTTATTTATTTCCATCCAGCAGCTGTATATATACATATATACTGTATATTAACCAGTGTTTTTGTTTTATACAGCTATCCTAATTTTCCCCTTTCCTTTACCTTTTTTGTCGCCCTTTTATTGGTAGGTTTCATCCCTTATCTTGGTGGTCAGGTGACCTGCCCTAGTGGGTATAAGGTCTACCTACCATGTTTCCTTCTTCATTCTACTTTGCTCTGATGAAGGCAAATTGAGCCAAAAATGCATTTAGCATTCTCTCTGTTTGACATGTGGTTTTTCCGCATACTTGGATCAGTGTTTTTGTGATCGTTGTTGCAAATGTATATGTATGTAGGGAGCTGGTTGGCCGAGCGGACAGCACGCTGGACTTGTGATCCTGTGGTCCTGGGTTCAATCCCAGGCACCGGCGAGAAACATTGGGCAGAGTTTCTTTCACCCTATGCCCTTGTTACCTAGCAATAAAATAGGTACCTGGGTGTTAGTCAGCTGTCACGCGCTGCTTCCTGGGGGTGGAGGCCTGGTCAAGGACAGGGCCGTGGGGACACTAAAAAGCCCCGAAATCATCTCAAGATAACCTCTCAAGATATGTATGTGTGCGTACTCACCTACTTGTGCTTGAGGTTGGGGTTGAGCTTTAGCTCTTTGGTCCTGCCTCTCAACCGTCAATCAACAGGAGTACAGGTTCCTGAGCCTATTGGGCTCTATCATATCTACACTTGAAACTGTGTATGGAGTCAGCCTCCACCACATCACTCCCTAATGCATTCCATTTGTCAACCACTCTGACACTAAAAAAGTTCTTTCTAATATCTCTGTGGCTCATTTGGGCACTCAGTTTCCACCTGTGTCCCTTAGTGCGTGTGCCCCTTGTGTTAAATAGATTATCTTTATCTACCCTATCAATTCCCTTGAGAATCTTGAATGTGGTGATCATGTCCCTCTGTGCGTGTGCGTGTGTGTGTGGTGTGTGTGTGTGTGTGTGTGTGTGTGTGTGTGTGTGTGTGTGTGTGTGTGTGTATTCACCTAGTTGTGTTTGCGGGGGTTGAGCTTTGCTCTTTCGGCCCGCCTCTCAACTGTCAATCAACTGTTTACTACTTTTTTTCACACCACACACACACACACACACACACACACACACACACACACACACACACACACACACACACACACACACACACACACACACACCACATGGGAAAATGTGGTCATTAAGACGAGATCTTTCAAGAGAAGACAGAGAGAAGCTTGAAACTGAACCTCGCTGAGGCAAAACGTTTAAATGAGAGCAGGAATGAAGAGAAATCAAATCTTTTTTCTACAAAGTGTTAGGGTAGGCANGGGCAATGAATGACATCTCGAGACGCAGTTCAACATGCATGTGTGAGCAGAATGCTTACTGGACATAATATAGCAGATGTGGTCGGAGATTTCAACAGTAGCGTAGGACAGTATCCAAACAACTGTGGCTCGTGATTGGAATATTCATTGAAAAAGAATTATGTATATATATTTGAATAATTTTAAGCACCGCACCATACCCGCCGCACCTCGCCCCAGCTTGCCTCGGCCCGCCCCAGCCTGCCCCGCCTCACCACGCCGCACCTCACCACGCCACAACTCACCCTCCTCCCCCCCACAAGTCGCCCCGCCGCACCTCACCCCGCCGCACCTCACCCCGCCGCACCTCACCCCTCCGCACCTCACCCCGCCACACCTCGCCCAAACCCCATCTCAATCCAGGAGTTACCTTTGCTATTCTCGCCTGAGTGATTCTCCAGACAAAACAACTCGATAAAATCGCATTTAAATTATTATAATTGAATTTATAGCGACATAAAATATTGTATCGAAAGCAAATTTTATATAATTATATATATAATTTCATTACGATTTAAGTCCCTATAATTGTCTTTGAATCTCCAAGCCAATTAATACTTATCTGCATCACGATGTTTATGAAAGATAAAAATAGGGAGATGTAAAGGAGATATATTAATAGGAAGATGGTTAGAGCGAGATGCTGTAGCCTCGAACGCCCTTTGTGTCGTAATGAAGGTGGCTGTCTTGAGATATGACCAGCGTCTAATTTATAAGTCTCAGTCGTACATGAGAGAGCGAACCAACATTGACCACATGGGTACGAACTGACCTTGCGTACATTTCCAGTGTTTTGATAAGCAGTAATTGGCAATTATCATGTATTGTTATATATATATATATATATATATATATATATATATATATATATATATATATATATATATATATATATATATATATATATAACATTTTCATGGAGTACAGTAGACAGATAATTGAAGGGAGTAGGCATATATAACCCGCATAAGGAACCGACATTTAAAGCAAACAATAAGAAATAGCACACTGCAGCTTTACCCAATTTTTACATCATTTTATACCTATCACAAGTATACCTATTACATTGTATACCTAGCCTTACCAATTATAAAACTTATCTAATGTCTATAATCCTGGACTTATATTATCTAATTCAGTATCTTTTCTAAATGATGATTCCGTAATATCCATTTCAATAACAGATATACTCTTCATAATTTTGTATGAACACTTTTTGTGGTGTAGTGGTCCAGTGGTTGAACACTCTGTGGTGTAGTGGTCCAGTGATTGAACACTCTGTGGTGTAGTGGTCCAGTAGTTGCACTCTTCACATCACGTGAACGGAGGTTAAAGCCCCACCTTCACCCCCACTGAAGGATTTTTCATAAACATCCTTTTGTTTTTAAATCAAATGTCGAACCTGA
>WNGS01109635.1:17446315-17457268 GCA_020271785.1 Procambarus virginalis
AGCCCCGACATCATCTCAAGATAACCTCAAGATACACAGCATCAGTAGACACGAGGCGTGAGAACTGGTTACGGTCCATTGGGGTTGAAAGGCGGGACGCAGGAACTGCAGCTAATCCCTGCATATTCCCGGCACAATTAGCCTAGTAGAACTCGGTGGAAATTCAGACGCTTTGAGAATTATTGACATTTGGTTTAAGAAGACAGGAAGTTCACGTGCCACAGTTTTATTGGGAGGTCGCCAGCAGTATGTAGTGGAGCGCACCATATATTTACCGAGCGCAGTGACTCGCTCTGACGTAGAGGACTGTTGACTAATCTTGTGGTCACGTCAGGAGTTAACACGCATCACAGAATGTGTGGATTACTGCGCCTGGATCTTAGTCCATGTTTGAACCACGACCCCTAAGAGAAATTTATGAAAATATGTTTCCTGTAGTTACCTGATACCTGTAGATAAGATACCTGTAAAGATACCTGTATATATACCTGAAAAGATACCTGTAGTTTAACTGTGGTCTGTTTCGAGAGTGCCTCTCTCGCAACCCAGCAGGGAGGCAGGCGTATCGGGTGAGAACATAATCGATAAGGTTGCTGGGGCACCCATGCCCACATGTGCATTACAACCTTGCTGCCTCTGCACTTCTTGCAGACACTCGCAACACCCCCAACATGACTTAGCCTGTGGTCTAAGGTGTTGTGTGTGTGTGTGTTACACTGCAGCTTGAGGGACTCTTGTGTTCTACACTGAAGGATCTTTGTGTTATAGCCGTTATTACTGACGTACCTCGTGGCAAGGTGTTTATTTACTAGAAAATTAGAACAGGAGCAGCTTCTGATTTCCTGTGGGCGGGGGCAGGAGCCTTGTTAGGGTTATAGATGACTCCTTAACCAACGACTAACCATCTCCAGGATGGGGATGGTCAGGACGGTCGACCAACTCCCAGGTACCTGTTTACTGCCAGGCGACGACGGGCATGAGATGTAAGGGACACATCCCTAAACGTGGCGCCGCCTCCTGCAATTGACCGAAGACCTAGCGGTTGCGAGGCAACTGTGTTGATCAATACTCGTCACGTCATCTATCGTCTAGTTTCAACTCTTTTCCCCAAGAGAGAGCTCCGCTTAAACTGTCCCCAGGAGAGAGCTCCGCTTAAACTGTTCCCAGGAGAGAGCTCCTCCGCTTAAACTGTCCCCAGGAGAGAGAGCTCCGCTTAAACTGTCCCCAGGAGAGAGCTCCGCTTAAACTGTCCCCAGGAGAGAGCTCCGCTTAAACTGTCCCCAGGAGAGAGCTCCGCTTAAACTGTCCCCAGGAGAGAGCTCTGCTTAAACAGTCCCCAGGAGAGAGCTCCGCTTAAACTGTCCCCAGGAAAAAGCTCCGCTTAAACTGTCCCCAGGAGAGAGCTCCGCTTAAACTGTCCCCAGGAGAGAGCTCCGCTTAAACTGTCCCCAGGAGAGAGCTCCGCTTAAACTGTCCCCAGGAGAGAGCTCCGCTTAAACTGTCCCCAGGAGAGAGCTCCGCTTAAACTGTCCCCAGGAGAGAACTCCGCTTAAACTGTCCCCAGGAGAGAGCTCCGCTTAAACTGTCCCCAGGAGAGAGCTCCGCTTAAACTGTCCCCAGGAGAGAGCTCCGCTTAAACTGTCCCCAGGAGAGAGCTCCGCTTAAACTGTCCCCAGGAGAGAGCTCCGCTTAAACTGTCCCCAGGAGAGAGCTCCGCTTAAACAAACCAATTTGACGCTTCTTGCAACTTGCAACTCGGTGTGATCATTCCACTACACTAGATGCATACTGCATATTCCGGTAGATATTGCCCGTAGCTCTTATTTGACCTTAATTAGTATATATAAATATATATATATATATATATATATATATATATATATATATATATATATATATATATATATATATATATATATATATATATCATTAAATATGACCGCACATTCTGTATTTACTATCTTCTGGTTTAGGGCTTCTATCCCTCTATTATTCTTGCATCAGGGTTTAGTTGGAAGAGTTCTCCAAAACTCATGTTCGTTTTTCAAGGTGAAGAAAAAAAAAGTGAATTACTATAGAATGTATTACACTTATTATACAATTGCACAACGTTTCGAACCTACATGGTTCATTCTCAAGTGATAAGAAATTACAGATCTCGTTAGATTTATATCAGTACGGGGTCAGGTGAGAAGACAAGCTCAACCCCCGCAAGCACAAATAGGTGAGTACACACGCACGTGTGCGTGTGCTCTCCTATTTGTGCTTGCGGGGATTGAGCTCTGGCTCTTTGGTCCCGCCTCTCAACAGTCAGTCAACTGTTTACTAACTACTTTCTCCCCCCCCCCCACACCACACATCCCAGGAAGCAGTCCGTGACAGCTGACTGACTCCCAGGTACCTGTTTACTGCTAGGTAACTGGGGCATCAGGGTGAAAGAAACTCTGCCCATTGTTTCTCGCCGACGCCTGGAATCGAGTCTGGGGACCACAGGATCACGAGTCCAGCGTGTTGTCCACTCAGCCACCGGCCCCTGTGTGCGTGTGGTACGTACGAATATATGAAGATATGGTCGGAGGTACGGCTATGCATCACCCATAAGACTACCAAAGTAATGTTCTGAAGTACCGACATACAGCTGTTACCAAAGTAATGGCCCTTAATACCACCAACCAATTAGTACCGCCCTCGGTAACTGCCTTGTTTTGGTACCTTACCAAATAAAGACAAACCCATTCGCCATTGTGGTTACTAATTGTTTTGTTGTGTCATCCTTCCAAAACTCTGTTTATGGCCTGTTGTGCCCCTGTTGTGAGTGGTTATGGTCTGTTGTGTCCCTGTTGTGAGTCTGGTTATGGCCTGTTGTGCCCCTGTTGTGAGTGGTTATGCCTGTTGTGCCCCTGTTGTGAGTGGTTATGGCCTGTTGAGTGTTAGTTTCACTTTGTGTTGGCCTTAAGGCCTACCAACTGCGGGAGAGTAGTGTACCATCGTAGTTTACAGGATGACTAGCAAGAATACTTTGGTCCACGGTGACGGCCAGGGCCAGAGGTCCATCAAGCATATACGCAACTGTTTACGAAACATGTACATCTTGCATCTATCATGGGGGCTTAGTTGCTTTTACTAACAGTGTGTAAGCTCCGAAGCTCCGAAGCTAACCTAGTGTTGAGAGCGTTGAGATGTTCCGAGCTGGGAAATTAATAGGCATAACCGCCAGGGTCAAGAAAAGATGTACTGCTCTCGTGAGTGAAAGTGTGAGATTAGACAACACGGAGGACTTAGCAAACCTCTAATCAGATGTAAACCAGATGCAAACCTCCAATCAGATGTAAATCAGATGCAAACCTCCAATCAGATGTAAACCTCCAATCAGGATGTAAATCAGATGTAAACCAATCAGATGTAAACCAGATGTAAAACCATTCACGAAGCAGTTACGCAAGTACTTATGAACGCGTACATCTTTCCTCAATCTTTGACGGCTTTGGTTACATTTATTAAACAGTTTACGAGCATGAAAACTTCCCAATCAACTGTTATTGTTAAAGGCAGCCTCCTGGTGCTTCGGAGCTCGTTATCTGCTTAATAATTCTAAACAAAGACGCCAAAGATTGAGAAAAGATGTACAGGTTCATAAGTACTTGCGTAACTGCTTCGTGAATCTGGTCCCAGGTCTTTCTATGGGTTACAGAAAATAATATGGTGTTTAACGAAGATAAGTTCCAGCTCATGCGCAACGGGAAAAAAATAAAATTTAAAAACGGAAACCACGTACAAAACGCAGTCAAATCATAACATGGAACGAAAAGGCAAAGTAAAGTGTACACAGTGTACACTGTACACAGTGTACACTCCCTACACAGTGTAAGGGAGTCCCTCAAACAGTATACTCCCTCAGTGATAATAACCAGCAATATATACTGTAATACGGGCAAGTAGGTTTAGGAACTAGTAATAGAGTAAGTTAATAACATTGTAAGCCGGAAGAAAGCAGAAATTCCCTTAGGAAAATACAGGCAAATAATCAGTGTATAAATCAAGTAACTGGCAACCGGTGACATCCTGCCCCCGACCTGGGACAACAACGGTCAACTATACGGTCCCAAGAGGACCATATTTTCTCCACAAGGCGATAAGTACCCCCACATAAACTTTAACAAATAAACATATGTAATATTATAAATATACTGTATACATATTATATATACATATATAATATTATAAATATATGCATATAATATTATAACATCACAAACCCAACATGGAGGTGTGTGGAGGCTGCCATAAGGCACTTCGGAAGACTGTTGTAGGCATTGTATGTAATATTTGTAACATAAGATTTCACCTGAGTTGTACAGGATTACCTACACAATATGCAAACCGGGAAGGTACCTACTGGATCTGTGAAAGTGACAGACAGGTGTGGGAAAACATTGCCAAACTAATGAATGACATTCCTGAAGTACACAGGCTACAATTCACACAAAAACTACCAGAAATATATGCAGAGTATATAAAGACAGCAACGAACTCTGAGCACAACCCAGGGATTGAGAATTTAGAGAGTCAAAGTAGCAATGTAGAAGGACATAGCGTCGAGGTACACAAAAATGAAGGCAATATTGTAGAGCAAACTGGTGATATGAATAAGGAGATAAAAAATGAGACGAATGAGAAAGACGAAAGCAACAAGGCGAAAGATAAGGGTAATACCGAGAATAAATGCAGAAACGAGAAAGTTGGAACAAAAATCACAGAGGTAGCCAAGTCGTACACGGATACAAACAAGAATAATGCAATCACAGATGAAAATATTTGCAGGTATTATGCAAAAGGACAGTGCAGATATGGGCCCAGAGGCACGGAATGCTCATTCATGCACCCACGGAAATGCCGGAACTGGTTAGGGAAAGGCAGATGTCGTTTTGATACTGAGTGTAGATATTTTCACCCTAAGCTATGCAAACTCTCAGTTAATGAGAGGAAATGCTACGATCTTCATTGCCCCGATTTCCACGTCAGAGGTACACAGCGCTATATAAGAGAGGAAGTCCAATATAATAGCCCTGAACATTTTTTAGAGGCAGGCAGAAACAGAGGAGAAACAGACAGGCAGAAACGTGGCAGGAGTACGGATGGAGAGGGGGAAATGCCCGAGACTGGACTACATTTCGTCATCAAGCCCACACATACTACACCCCCCAACTACACAGAGACTACCACACTCCCCAATATCACTTCCAAAACTGGACAAACCATTGCCACAACAACACACCCTGGGTCAGGGTAGAGAGGAGGGAGAACCACCAAAACCTTCCAGAAGTGACACACAATATGGACAATCATTCATTTTTGCAAACATTCAAGGTCTAAAGCCAAAGTCAAGAAATAAAGTCAAGTTCATAAATGGTCTCCTATTAGAGTCAAACTCCATATTTGGGCATTCACGGAAACTCATACAAAAGATTACATGGATGGTGAAATCTGGATTCCAAATTATAATTTATACAGATGTGATAGAAAAACTAGGTCAAATGGAGGAGTAGGTCTGTATATTAAAGAGGACCTGGTATGCACAGAACTACTAAACTCAACTAATGAGGTGGTAGAGGTACTTGGAATTAAGGTAGAGAAACTAAACCTAATTATTATTTTAATATATAAACCGCCAGATACAACGGTTGAGGAATTCACAGAGCAGATGCACAAAATAGAGAACATACTTGATGACCTAGCAAACCCAGCTCCAGATATTATCTTCCTTGGAGATTTCAATTTACCGAGTCTAAGATGGAGAATGGCAAACACAAATATCATAGCAGGGAATGACCCGGGAAATAACCAGCCACAGGTCAGAGAACTTTTGAGATTCTGTGACAAATTCTCGCTCAATCAACAGATTACAGAACCAACTAGGAACGAAAACACACTAGACTTGTTATTCACAAACAATGATGAACTAATCAGAGACATAACAATCTCAGATACTTCATACTCAGACCATAAGCTCATTGAAGTGCGAACTAGCATAAATAACGGTAGTAGATCTAAGAGACCCAACAAGCGAGAAGGAATATTCAATCAATTCAATTTCAACAATAAGAGGATTGACTGGGAAAAAATAAATGTAGACCTTTCAACCATTCAATGGGAGACGGTCTTAAGCGACAAAACTCCCACACAGGGAATAGCTCAACTGACAGCTGAAGCTTACAAGGTCTGCTTGAAGCACGTGCCGGTGAGGAGGGGCAGAAAGAGGAACACTCTAGAAAGAGAACGCAGACGACTGTACAGGAGAAGGAAAAAAATTACGGAAATGCTTCGGCAGACACAACTATCACAAGCAAGGAAAATAAGCCTAAGCAGGGAGATCGAAGAAATCGAACAAACGTTGAAGCGATCATATGAGTCTGAGGAAATGGAATTGGAACAGAGAGCTATACAAGAGATAAGGAAAAATCCGAAATATTTTTTCACATACGCTAAATCAAAATCCAAACCTCGACCAGTATTGGACCGTTAATTACAAATGAAGGTACGTACACAGAGGACAACAAAGAGATTAGTGAAATTCTAAGAAGCCAGTATGAGGCTATGTTTAGCACACCAATTAACAACATGAAAGTTGATGACCCAGACAGCTTCTTTATGAATGACATTCAAGCTGCAGATAATATAACGGATATTACCACAAACTCGGAAGACTTTGAAAGAGAAATTGACAATATGCCCATGCACTCAGCCCCTGGGCCTGACTCATGGAATTCAATATTCATAAAGAAATGTAAAGTACCAGTAGCGAGAGCACTCAGCGTAATATGGAGAAAGAGCCTGGATACAGGGGAGATACCAGCAGCACTTAAATCTGCAGATATAGCTCCGTTGCACAAGGGGGGGAGTAAAGCCTTGGCAAAAAATTATAGGCCAGTTGCACTAACATCACACATAATAAAAGTGTTTGAAAGAGTGATTAGGAATCAAATTTCTAGTTTTATGGAAAACAATGAATTGCACAATCCAGGACAACATGGATTTAGAGCGGGAAGATCCTGTCTGTCACAGTTACTCAACCACTATGACAAAATCACAGAAGCCCTAGAAGAAAAGCAAAATGCAGATGTTGTATACACAGACTTTGCAAAGGCTTTCGACAAATGTGACCATGGGGTGATAGCTCACAAAATGAGGTCAATGGGAATAACTGGAAAAGTAGGACGCTGGATACTCAATTTCCTGTCGAACAGAACACAAAGAGTAACAGTCAATCAGATAAAATCGAGTCCAAGCGATGTTAAAAGCTCTGTACCTCAAGGTACAGTCCTTGCACCGCTACTGTTCCTTATTCTCATATCTGATATAGACAAAAATACACGTCACAGCTTCGTGTCATCCTTCGCAGATGACACAAAAATCAGCATGAAAATTACCTCTGCTGAAGACATTGAAAAACTACAAACAGATGTCAACAAAGTTTTCGATTGGGCAGCAGAAAATAATATGATGTTTAACAGTGATAAATTTCAGGTACTCAGGTACGGCAAAAATGAGGATCTGAAACATAATACAGGGTACAAACACAATCAAATCTTCCCATAGTAGAAAAACAGCATGTCAAGGATTTGGGAATAATGATGTCCGACGATCTAACGTTTAGGGAGCATAACCAAGCAAATATCGCATCAGCCAGAAAAATGATCGGATGGATTACGAGAACTTTCAAATCCAGGGATCCCATCACAATGGTTGTACTCTTCAAGTCACTTGTGTTGTCCCGTCTCGAATACTGCTCAGTACTCACTTCCCCCTTCAGAGCAGGAGAGATTGCTGAAATAGAGGGAATACAGAGAACATATACGGCACGCATAGACGAGATAAAACACCTAAATTATTGGGATCGTCTCAAAGCTCTCCAAATGTACTCTCTAGAAAGGAGACGAGAGAGATACCAAATAATATACACGTGGAAAATACTGGAGGGCCAGGTCCCAAATCTACACAGTAAAATAACAACGTACTGGAGTGAACGATATGGAAGAAAATGCAAGATTGAACCAGTGAAGAGCAGAGGTGCCATAGGCACAATCAGAGAACACTGTATAAACATCAGAGGTCCGCGGTTGTTCAACGTCCTCCCAGCGACTATAAGAAATATTGCCGGAACAACCGTGGACATCTTCAAGAGAAAACTGGACTGTTTCCTAAGAGAAGTCCCGGATCAGCCGGGCTGTGGTGGGTATGTGGCTCTGCGGGCCGCTCCAAGCAACAGCCTGGTGGATCAAACTCTCACAAGTCGAGCCTGGCCTCGGGCCGGGCTTGGGGAGTAGAAGAACTCCCAGAACCCATCAACCAGGTATCAACCAGGTTTAAAGGATCTGGGTGTACTCATGTCGGAAGACCTTACCTTTAAAGAATACAGTAAAGTACCCGTCACAACTGCAAAAATAATGGCGGGTGGTAACAAGAACTTTTCACACTAGAGAGCTATACCGATGATGATACTTTTCAAAACGCTGTGCTTCTAGAGTGGAGTACTGCTGCACAATGACAACCCCTTTCAAGCTGGAGAAATTGCCGACCTGGAGAGCGTGCAGAGATCCTTTACTGCTAGAATCCACTCAGTAAAACTTCTAAACTATTGGGACGGACTAAAGAGCCTAAATCTGTATTCTCTTGAGCACAGGCGGGAGAGATACATAATAATTACACGTGGAAAATAGTAGAGGGGCTCGTCCCAACCTGCACACAGAAATAACATCACATGAGACCAGAAGACATGGCAGGATGTGCAGAATACCCCCGTTGAAGAACAGAGGTGCAACAGGTACTCTGAGAGAGAACTCTATCAACATCAGAGGCCCGAGACTGTTCAACTGTTCAACTGTTCAACTGAGACTGTTCAGACTAGTGACCCCACGACCCCTGCCACTTAACCACACGACCCCTGCCACTAGTGACCCACGACCCCTGCCACTAGTGACCCCGAACCCTGCCACTAGTGACCCCACGACCCTGCCACTAGTGACCCCACGACCCCTGCACTAGTGACCCCACGACCCCTGCCACTAGTGACCCCACGACCCCTGCCACTTAACCCCACGACCCTGCCACTTAACCCACGACCCTTGCCACTAGTGACCCCACGACCCCGGCCACTAGTGACCCCACGACCCCGGCCACTAGTGACCCCACGACCCCTGCCACTTAACCCCACGACCCCTGCCACTTAACCCCACGACCCTGCCACTTAACCCCACAACCCCTGCCACTTAACCCCACGACCCCTGCCACTTAACCCCACGACCCCTGCCACTTAACCCCACGACCCCTGCCACTATTGACCCACGACCCCTGACTTGAGTGCACCTCCTGAATAATGGTCCGGGTTGATACTCACTTTCTCTAGCTCACAGTCGAGGGTGGACATAGTCTAAGGTGCTCTGTCCTTGTGAGATGTATGTCATTACCTCAGTAAAATTACATGATCCTGGTTGAACACCTCGTGGCCGGAGCATCGTCTCACAGAGCATGAAAGGGCTCGCACCGGAAGGTAGGCTGTCATTAGTTGTTAGTTGCTTCCTACGCGAGTGTGTGCAACATTTCACGCGTGATTGGATCTGCACGTTGCCATATTTAGCCGTGTCTGGTGCTTAACTTACTGCCAAACTCTGGGCTTAGGGAGCACGGATAATCACTTAATGTGACACTAAGTGATATACCACAGATATCACTTAATGCTACTACAAATTGCCACCAGTATCGGTATATCTAAGTTCATATTAGGATTTGGCTCACTTTAAACGGGGTGTCAGGAATTCATTATTTCTGTTAAGGTATGAAGATTATATGAGAGTGTGTAGAATTTAGAATCTTTAAACGAATACGTTTAAACCCGGCTGCTAGCATCCAATAGCCTGGTTGACCAGTCCAGCAACGATATTCACTTGGAAGATACTGGAGGGCAAAGTACCAAATTACACAGTAAAATAACAACGTACTGGAGTGAACGATATGGAAGAAAATGCAGAATAGAACCAGTGAAGAGCAGAGGTGCCATAGGCACAATCAGAGAACACTGTATAAACATCAGAGGTCCACGGTTGTTCAAACACCCTCCCAGGGAGCATAAGAAATATTACCGGAACAACCGTGGACATCTTAAAGAGAAAACTCCTTCTCCATGGAGTGCCGGACCAACCGGGCTGTGGTGGGTATGTGGGCCTGCGGGCCGCTCCAAGCAACAGCCTAGTGGACCAAGCTCTCACAAGTCAAGCCTGGCCTCGGGCGGGCTTGGGGAGTTGAAGAACTCCCAGAACCCCATCAAGCAGGTAACGAAGAGGCCTGGTCGAGGACCGTGCCCGAGGGACGTTGAGCCCCGAAATCATCGCAAGGCAAGGTAAGGAGCATCAGGTTTTCTCTAAATGGGCATTAGGATTGTATTGTATCTAAACGGATACCAGGCGTTTCCTTGCCTTGGGCGATTCCGAGGATCAGCGTCCACACGGCCCGGTCTCTGACATTAGACTTTTATTCCTAAATTGATATTAGAATTTATTCTTTTAAATAGGTATTGGGTCTTAACTACCTCTTAAATGGGTTTTATGATCTTGTCATCTTTAATGTGTAATAGGAGTTTGGAATATTAAATCTTGTGTGGAGGAGAGACGACGATAATTTTTTGCTAAATTAACTTTTGTTGTAGTTAAAATTTCTTTCTTCTTTATTCCATTTCACGAATGACGAATTTAAATTATTATTACTTGTTGAATATGGTGTGGATCTGTGCAGCCCATCGCTGGTGAGAGTCGGCGCGGGTGAGAGTCGGGCGCGGGTGAGAGTCGGGCGCGGGTGAGAGTCGGGCGCGGGTGAGAGTCGAGTCGCGCGGGTGAGAGTCGCGCGAGTGGAGCGTACCAGTTGTGCCCCATCATGGCCAGCTTGTAGTTTGAGCGAGCCTAC
>WNGS01109635.1:17483438-17497317 GCA_020271785.1 Procambarus virginalis
CCTGCGGGGGGGGGGGGGTGTCCAGAGAGATGCCGTCAGTCTCCTTGGTAAACCAGAACATCTTTAAGCAAGAACATTCATAAAGAACATTTCGCGGCGTAAGTTTTTTTTTTTCGTTTTGAATTCCTTCTACTATGACGTTTGTATTGAGGTCAGTATCATTGTACTGTTGCACAGGTGCCGCATGGCATACCCCCCCCCCCTCCTCCTCCAGGCATTATGCCAGTCCCATGTCACTGTTAAACACACAACATTAGTTACTTATTTCTTGGCAAGAAACCAACATCGCATAACAATGTTGCTGGATCAACCGTCGACATTTTAATGAGAAAACTAGTTGTCTTCAAGGAGTGCCGGACCAACCGGGCTGTGGTGGGTATGTGGGCCTGCGGGCCCTCCAAGCAACAGCCTGGTGGACAAACTCTCACAAGTCAAGCCTGGCCGGGCGGGCTTGGGGACCCTGGGGGGAGAGGAGGGTCCACCGTGATCTCTCCATTCCACTGTCCGATAAGCTGAGTCCGTTGCTACACTTACAAGAGCAACGGGAAGCTGGGTATTATACTTCCGACACGTGGATGACCCCTCGACTTTTGAGAGCCAACGAACCGTAAGAACAAGTCATGTTAGCAAACTTACCTGCTCATACTTGTTAAGGCTTGAGCAGGTAAGGCTTTAGCTGGTAAGGCTTGAGCTGGTAAGGCTTGAGCTGGTAAGGCTTGAGCAAGTAAGGCTTGAGCTGGTAAGGCTTGAGCTGGTAAGGCTTGAGCAGTAAGGCTTGAGCTGGTAAGGCTTGAGCAAGTAAGCTTGATCTGTAAGGCTTGAGCTGGTAGGCTTGAGCTGGTAAGGCTTGAGCAGGTAAGGCTTGAGCAGGTAAGGCTTGAGCTGGTAAGGCTTGAGCTGGTAAGGCTTGAGCAGGTAAGGCTTGAGCTGGTAAGGCTTGAGCTGGTAAGGCTTGAGCTGGTAAGCTTGAGCAGGTAAGGCTTGAGCTGGTAAGGCTTGAGCTGGTAAGGCTTGAGCAGGTAAGGCTTGAGCTGGTAAGGCTTGAGCTGGTAAGGCTTGAGCTGGTAAGGCTTGAGCTGGTAAGGCTTGAGCTGGTAAGCTTGAGCTGGTAAGGCTTGAGCAGGTAAGGCTTGAGCTGGTAAGGCTTGAGCTGGTAAGGCTTGAGCTGGTAAGGCTTGAGCAGGTAGGCTTGAACAAGTAAGGCTTGAGCTGGTAAGGCTTGAGCAAGTAAGGCTTGAGCAGGTAAGCTTGAGCAGGTAAGGCTTGAGCTGGTAAGGCTTGAGCAGGTAAGGCTTGAACAAGTAAGGCTTGAGCTGGTAAGGCTTGAGCAGGTAAGGCTTGAGCTGGTAAGGCTTGAGCAAGTAAGGCTTGAGCAGGTAAGGCTTGAGCTGGTAAGGCTTGAGCTGGTAAGGCTTGAGCAGGTAAGGCTTGAGCAGGTAAGGCTTGAGCTGGTAAGGCTTGAGCAGGTAAGGCTTGAGCTGGTAAGGCTTGAGCAAGTAAGGCTTGAGCTGGTAAGGCTTGAGCAGGTAAGGCTTGAGCTGGTAAGGCTTGAGCAGGTAAGGCTTGAGCTGGTAAGGCTTGAGCAGGTAAGCTTGAACAAGTAAGGCTTGAGCTGGTAAGGCTTGAGCAAGTAAGGCTTGAGCAGGTAAGGCTTGAGCAGGTAAGGCTTGAGCTGGTAAGGCTTGAGCAGGTAAGGCTTGAACAAGTAAGGCTTGAGCTGGTAAGGCTTGAGCAGGTAAGGCTTGAGCTGGTAAGGCTTGAGCAAGTAAGGCTTGAGCAGGTAAGGCTTGAGCTGGTAAGGCTTGAGCTGGTAAGGCTTGAGCAGGTAAGGCTTGAGCAGGTAAGGCTTGAGCTGGTAAGGCTTGAGCAAGTAAGGCTTGAGCTGGTAAGGCTTGAGCTGGTAAGGCTTGAGCAGGTAAGGCTTGAGCAAGTAAGGCTTGAGCAGGTAAGGCTTGAACAAGTAAGCTTGAGCTGGTAAGGCTTGAGCAGGTAAGGCTTGAGCAAGTAAGGCTTGAGCTGGTAAGGCTTGAGCAGGTAAGGCTTGAGCTGGTAAGGCTTGAGCAAGTAAGGCTTGAGCTGGTAAGGCTTGAGCTGGTAAGGCTTGAGCAGGTAAGGCTTGAGCAAGTAAGGCTTGAGCAGGTAAGGCTTGAACAAGTAAGGCTTGAGCTGGTAAGGCTTGAGCAGGTAAGGCTTGAGCAGGTAAGGCTTGAGCTGGTAAGGCTTGAGCAGGTAAGGCTTGAGCTGGTAAGGCTTGAGCAGGTAAGGCTTGAGCTGGTAAGGCTTGAGCAGGTAAGGCTTGAGCTGGTAAGGCTTGAGCAAGTAAGGCTTGAGCTGGTAAGGCTTGAGCAGGTAAGGCTTGAGCAAGTAAGGCTTGAGCTGGTAAGGCTTGAGCAAGTAAGGCTTGAGCTGGTAAGGCTTGAGCAAGTAAGGCTTGAACAAGTAAGGCTTGAGCTGGTAAGGCTTGAGCAGGTAAGGCTTGAGCAGGTAAGGCTTGAACAAGTAAGGCTTGAGCTGGTAAGGCTTGAGCAGGTAAGGCTTGAACAAGTAAGGCTTGAGCTGGTAAGGCTTGAGCAGGTAAGGCTTGAGCAGGTAAGGCTTGAGCAAGTAAGGCTTGAGCAGGTAAGGCTTGAACAAGTAAGGCTTGAGCTGGTAAGGCTTGAGCAGGTAAGGCTTGAACAAGTAAGGCTTGAGCTGGTAAGGCTTGAGCAGGTAAGGCTTGAACAAGTAAGGCTTGAGCTGGTAAGGCTTGAGCAGGTAAGGCTTGAACAAGTAAGGCTTGAGCTGGTAAGGCTTGAGCAGGTAAGGCTTGAGCTGGTAAGGCTTGAACAAGTAAGGCTTGAGCTGGTAAGGCTTGAGCAGGTAAGGCTTGAGCTGGTAAGGCTTGAGCAAGTAAGGCTTGAGCAGGTAAGGCTTGAGCTGGTAAGGCTTGAGCAGGTAAGGCTTGAGCAGGTAAGGCTGTGGGAGTAACCTCGTCTACTCCCACAGCCTTCTCTGCCTGGTCTTCCCTGGTGACTGTCTCAGCAGGTCGGAGGCCCACATAGCCATCACAGCCTGGATGATCCCCTAACCCAAGCAGAAACTTGTCCAGTTCTCTCTTGAAATCTGACATTAATCGATCCGAAACTAGCAACAATTTTCCCAAGACAAGAGACGAATACCACTTTGTAAACCAACACACCGGGGGAGGCAGCCGTGACCAAGACACCCCGGGGGGAGGCAGCCGTGACCAAGACACCCCCGGTGGGAGGCAGCCGTGACCAAGACACCCCGGTGGGAGGCAGCCGTGACCAAGACACCCCCGGTGGGAGGCAGCCGTGACCAAGACACCCCCGGTGGGAGGCAGCCGTGACCAAGACACCCCGGTGGGAGGCAGCCGTGACCAAGACACCCCCGGTGGGAGGCAGCCGTGACCAAGACACCCCCGGTGGGAGGCAGCCGTGACCAAGACACCCCGGTGGGAGGCAGCCGTGACCAAGACACCCCGGTGGGAGGCAGCCGTGACCAAGACACCCCCGTGGGAGGCAGCCGTGACCAAGACACCCCGGTGGGAGGCAGCCGTGACCAAGACACCCCGGTGGGAGGCAGCCGTGACCAAGACACCCCGGTGGGAGGCAGCCGTGACCAAGACACCCCGGTGGGAGGCAGCCGTGACCAAGACACCCGGTGGGAGGCAGCCGTGACCAAGACACCCCGGTGGGAGGCAGCCGTGACCAAGACACCCCCGGTGGGAGGCAGCCGTGACCAAGACACCCCCGGTGGGAGGCAGCCGTGACCAAGACACCCCCGGTGGGAGGCAGCCGTGACCAAGACACCCCGGGGGGAGGCAGCCGTGACCAAGACACCCCCGGTGGGAGGCAGCCGTGACCAAGACACCCCCGGTGGGAGGCAGCCGTGACCAAGACACTGGGAGACTGGGTAAGCCTCCTGGAAGTGTCTCACCTCCACAACCTTCCTCAATATACCACCTGCAAAGGTTAGAGAGGTCTCCACAGCCCACCTTCAGTTGGTTACGAGGATCACTGTCTCTGTGGTCCGGTCTCTGACCGGTCTCCCCCTAGTTAACATGAAGTTAAATGATGGCGCATCAGGCCTACTGGCTCAAGCCAGGCAACTCCTACTGAATACATTCATACATATGACTAACCTGCCTTAGAAACAAGCCAAGAATACCACGTATGTTACCCGGTAATATCTTCCGTAACTGAATAACTCTTATTCCCAAACCCATATTTACCCAGGTCTTTTTCGGAATCGAAATTGATCAGATTTCTATCCATGCTTAGTATTCTATTTCGTGGTCAATGAGGCTGTTTGATGCCGTTGGTGGCAGTGTGAGGCAGGACTCACAGCCCCTATGAACCTCAGCTGGAGGGCAGAGGCGGGTCCACACAGCACAGCTGAGAGCAAGAGAGCGCGCCACAGGAAGTGGGTAGTGAAAAACCCGCTCCGCTAAGCGTCCTGCCACCACCACAACACTTGAAGGAGCTCCACACTCACTCACACAACAGTCTCTTGTAACGCACACACCCGCACACACACACCCACACGCACACACACCCACGCACACACCACACGCACACACCCACACGCACACACCCACACGCACACCCCCCACGCACCACCCCCACACACCACACACACACACACACACACACACACACACACACACACACACACACACACACACACACACACACAACACACAAACCCCCCCCCACCCACGCACACCGCACGCACACCCCCCACGCACACACCCCCACGCACACACCCCCACCACACCCCCACGCACACACCCGCACGCACACACCCGCACGCACACACCCGCACGCACAGACCCGCACGCACACACCCGCACGCACACACCCGCACGCACACACCCGCACGCACACACCCGCACGCACACACCCGCACGCACACACCGCACGCACACACCACCTGTTAATTGACAGTTGAGAGGCGGGACCAAAGAGCCAAAGCTCAACCCCCGCAAGCACAATTAGGTGAGTACAATTAGGTGAGTACACCAGCACACAAGGGGTCTGGTAGCTGAGTGAGCAGCGCGCGGTATTCGTAGTCCTGTGGGCGGGGGTTCGATTCCCGGACTAGGCAGAGACAAATGGGCAGAGTTTTTTCACTCTGATGATCCTGTTACCTAGCAGTAAATAGGTACCTGGGAGTTAGACAGCTGTTACGGGCTGCTTCCTGTGTGTACTCACGTATTTGTGCTTGCGGGGGTTGAGCTCTGCTCTTTCGGCCCGCCTCTCAACTGTCAATCAACTGTTTCTATTACTACTACGTTTTTCCACACCACATACACACATACACCAGGAAGCAGCCCGTGACATCTGACTAACTCCCAGGTACCTATTTACTGCTAGGTAACAGGGGCATCAGGGTGAAAGAAACTCTGCCCATCGTTTCTCGCCAGCGCCCGGGATCGAACCCGGGACTACAGGATCATGCGCCATGCGTGCTGTCCGCTCGGCCACCGGCTGTGTGTGTGTGTGTGTGTGTGTGTGTGTGTGTGTGTGTGTGTGTGTGTGTGTGTGTGTGTGTGTGTGTGTCTGTGTCTGTGAGGAAAACCCAAATTAGTAAGTAGTTAATAACATTTGATTGACTGACAGTTGAGAGGCGGGACCAAAGAGCCAGAGCTCACCCCCGCAAGCACCACTAGGTGAGTACACACACCCTTGTGCCCCCCCCCCCCGTGAGGGCACCATGGAGGGACTTATAAGTCTATTTAATAGTCGCCGCCGACCATGACAACAATATTGCCCCAGCTGTAAGGTTACCTGAACCAACACCTGCGCCAGGAACCAACACCTGCACCAGGAACCAACACCTGCACCAGGAACCAACACCTGCGCCAGGAACCAACACCTGCGCCAGGAACCAACACCTGCGCCAGGAACCAACACCTGCACCAGGAACCAACACCTGCACCAGGAACCAACACCTGCACCAGGAACCAACACCTGCACCAGGAACCAACACCTGCACCAGGAACCAACACCTGCGCCAGGAACCAACACCTGCGCCAGGAACCAACACCTGCGCCAGGATACAACACCTGCGCCAGGAACCAACACCTGCACCAGGAACCAACACCTGCACCAGGAACCAACACCTGCGCCAGGAACCAACACCTGCACCAGGAACCAACACCTGCACCAGGAACCAACACCTGCGCCTGGAACCAACACCTGCGCCAGGAACCAACACCTGCGCCAGGAACCAACACCTGCACCAGGAACCAACACCTGCACCAGGAACCAATGAAGTATGATGAACGTCAGCATGATGTACAGTGACCCTGGGTGGGTATGATGACCGTCAGCATGATGTACAGTGACCCTGGGTGGTATGATGAACGTCGGCATGATGTACAATGACCCTGGGTGGGTATGATGAACGTCAGCATGATGTACACTGACCCTGGGTGGGTATGATGAACGCCAGCATGATGTACAATGACCCTGGGTGGGTATGATGAACGTCGGCATGATGTACAGTGACCCTGGGTGGTATGATGAACGTCGGCATGATGTACAGTGACCCTGGTGGGTATGATGAACGCCAGCATGATGTACAGTGACCCTGGGCGGGTATGATGAACGCCGGTATGATGTACAGTGACCTTGGGTGGATATGATGAACGTCAGCATGATGTACAGTGACCCTGGGTGGGTATGATGAACGTCCGGTATGATGTACAGTGACCCTGGGGTATGATGAACTTGGCATGATGTACAGTGACCCTGGGTGGGTATGATGAACGTTGGCATGATGTACAGTGACCCTGGGGGGTATGATGAACGCCACATGATGTACAGTGACCCTGGTGAGTATGATGAACGTCGGCATGATGTACAGTGACCCTGGGTGGGTATGATGAACGCCAGCATGATGTACAGTGACCCTGGGTGGGTATGATGAACGTCGGCATGATGTACAGTGACCCTGGGTGGGTATGATGAACGTCGGCATGATGTACAGTGACCCTGGGTNATAATTGTATTCTGTCCATACTAATCTGGGTGACAGTCAGACCCATCTAGTGACAGGGAGACCCATCTGAGTGACAGGGTGACCCATCTGAGTGACGGGAAGACTCAACTGAGTGATAGGGAGAGTAAAAGTGAGACTCTGAGGTAACAAGTATGTTTTTGACTCGAGGGATGCGAGTCAATACTCGCAATGCTTTACTCCTTAAAGGCAAAAACAGATACCTTACTCCATTTGTGGGACTGACCCACCTCCGGCCCAGGAATATATTCCTACTTCAATGTCTTCCCCAGCAGTTTTACCTTACCAAGCGGTTACCTTGGGGTGATTGCGAGGATCAACGTCCCCGCGGCCCGGTCTCTGACCAGGCCTCCTGGTTGGTGGTCTGGTTGTTGACTCCGTAATGTACTATTGCGCCAGAATGCCTTTCAATATATTATTTATACCGAATACAGAATTTTCCTGCCCGAAACGCATTGCGTAATAGTGGCTTTAGGCATTGTATGTACTAGCTCTATCTATAATTCGATCCATTAATGTAACATCACTTGTATGTATATACCTTACCTGAATAAACATATTTATTTATTTATTTATTTATTTATAAACGATCTTCAAATCTTACAAACTCCCACCCGCCCCGCGCTTCGCAGGCTATTTGGCCTAGGTTTGTATCCCGGCCGGGTAGGATACGGCCAGGATACGAACCTTAACTGTAGCCTTTGTTCGCCCAGCAGTGATTGGCGTACCTGGTTGATAAACGCTTTGGCGGGTTGTATTACAGGGAAAATTATGATTAAAGATATGCCCGAAACGCTATGTGTGCTAGTGGCTTTGCAAGAATGTAAAAACTCTTGCATATATAAATAAATTTGCTGGTTATGCTTCCCAAACTTTACGTCGTCAGGCATTATTCCCAACTCTTTATAAATTGCTTTCGTTCTCTGATACGTGATTTTCTTGTACCTTATATTTCGTTTTTCTTAATTTTTACTCTATTTAAGTATCTGAAAATTCTCTGTGTGTGGTTTTCAGGTTTTCAGCCAGGTTTTCCTAGTGACTATCTGACCAATGAAGCCACGTGTCAGCAGCCACGGAGACCCTGCAAAAACTTGCCAACTTCCATCTTAACGGTTTCAATATTTATTTCAGCGATATTTCTTATATTTGCTGGTAGGAGGTTGAAGAGTCGTGGACCTCTGATGTTGATACAGAGTTGTTGTCATTTCGAGATCTTTCACTCCAGTATGTTGTCATTTTATTGTGCAAGTTTGGAAACTGACCTTCCAGTATTTGCCATGACTACAAGATATTCTCATTCTCTCATTCTCTCTCTCTCTCTCATTCTCTCTCTCATTCTTCACAGTTTCCGTTATAGCGAATACAGTTCAACTGCTTCTGGTCGCACTATGCGGGTAGTTAAGAATCTCTGTATATTACCTTGTTCGGATACCTTGCCTGCCTTGGTTGTGATCGCACAACAATATTACACACGAGCTCATATCAGTGATTTCAAGATGTACGTCACTGGCCTGGCATCGTGTATTATGCATACGAGGAGAGGGTTCTGGGAGCCCTTGTACTCCCCGAGCCCGGCCTGAGGCCAGCACCCGGTGACTCAGGTGTTCTGGACGACATCCTAACAATTTACCCAAAATTTGCTTGTCCATTTTAAAGAATGAAGAACAATTTTTATTTATATTACTTCTAAGCTGCATCACTTATGAACCCATCCCTGCCCTTGTGTGGCAGTGCACAGTAGAAAGTTGTTTTCACATATCCATATATTAAAACATTGATTGTAACCATGATATATGTGCTTCAGCCTACAGTTTAGACCTATTGTCTTGTGTATGACCCTCTGTCCTGCGTGACAGTGAATACCAGCATTATCCTCACTTTAATAAGACTTTATCAAAATCCTCAGATTAGGCAAAATTGTAATTAATTTTGTCAATAAAGATAATAATAATAATAAGCACCCGGTCATCTTCCTAGCTGCTGCTACGGTGGTGTCGTCCTGGTCTCTTGACTAGTCCTACATCTCCGACTTGACCACTCCGCTCCTTGAGAAACTATGTCTGATACCTACCCATCAGATAGTTAAATAATGAACTGCGAGTATACTAACATCTATGTATAATAATTTATGTAAATATTATATATATATATATATATATATATATATATATATATATATATATATATATATATATATATATATATATATATATATATATATATATATATATATACTCAGGTCTGATTATGACCTTTTGTGCCCTCTGTAATCCTTTTTGCGCTACCGCTACCAGAGCCCAGCGCGGTCTTGGACCCACTTGGACCTGCTACGGATAAACCAGCAAATAGTAGAACCAACTTGGAAGGAGAACACGCTGGACCTCATTTTCCCAAATAATATTGAACTGATCAGGGACATAATTATTACAAATACCTGTTACTCAAATCACAACTTAATTGAAGTTCTGACAAGCATGGGGAATAGACCTACACAACCAGTCCCGAATCCCAGTGGAGGAGAATTCAGCAAATTCAATTTCAATAATAAACAGATAAACTGGGAGCAAATAAACCAAAACCTCACAGTAATAAGCTGGGACGAACAACAAGAAAATGCAAACCTGAACCAGTGCCTGGAAAAATAGACTCAGTAGCATTAGAAATATACTCAAACCGCATACCCATAAGAAAAAAAGAGGAAGAGATGCAAATTGGAACGGGAACGTCGTTCCCTCTATAGGCGAAGAAAAGGAATCGCAGAAGAACTTGAGAGTCACACCCTATCTCAAGAACGACGGAGGCGGCTTGGTAGAGAAATAGAAACAGTTGAACTAAAGCTACAAGATTCTGACAAAACCCAGGAGAGGCAATGAGAGCAAAGGGCCATCAGTGAAATAGATAAATCCGAAATACTTTTTATCTTTTTATCCTATGCAAAATCAAGATAAAAACTATATCTAGTATCGGGCCCCTGCGAAATTCTGCGAACTTTTGAGCCAGTAGGCTCAAGAAACTGTATACTAATTGATTCATAGTTGAGAGGCGGGACCAAAGAGCTAGAGCTCAACCCCCGCAAGCACAACTAGGTGAGCACAACTGAGTGAGTGTACACAGCAACACAAACTACAGTCGTACAAAACAAAGAAGAACTTCAGCAGCGAGTGGCGAGGAAGGGAGTCTTACTACAGCCACCAAGCAAACCAAGGTACAAGACCTGGGATACAAAAACCTGCCCCATTCCTCTCACTTGTAGTCAATTCAGCGCCTCCAAGAAGCTACCCAGCTAACACACACACACTCGGCTCCTCTAAAACTATCCTCAAAGGGCGATGTTGAAAACAGTTAACATAATTCCAGAAGGCTTTTGATGATGACCCAGAGGAGAGTTGACGGCGGACGAGGGGGGACTGGGGACGAGAGAAGGGAGGGACAGTGAGGCGTGAGGGACGGAGACGGCTGGTTGAGGGGTGGCCGGTGACGGAAGGGTTAGAGATGGAGAGGTGGTGGGATTAGAGGCGGGTAGAAATAGCCTAAGCTACTCTATCCCTTTGAGATGTAATTTTTTTCGTCTCAATAAACATACTTGAGCTTGGTGGGTGGGATGGAGGGAGCGGAAGGAGCTACCTACCTACACGGCACACACACAGAACATATACGGCACGCATAGACACGATAAAACATCTAAATTATTGGGACCGTCTCAAAGCTCTCAAAATGTACTCTTTGGAAAGGAGATGAGAAGGGTATCAAATAATATACTTGGAAGATACTGAAGGCCAAGTCCCAAACTTGAACTGTAGAATAACAACATACTGGAATGAAAGATATGGAAGGAAATGCAGATTAGAACCAGTGAAGCATAGAGGTGCCATAGACACAATCAGAGAACAATGTATGAACATCAGAGGTCCTGGATTGTTCAACGTTCTCCCAGCATGCACTATAAATATTGCTGGAACAAAAGTGGATATATTCAAGAGGCACTAAAGTACATTCCTGCAAGAAGTGCCGGACCAACCGGCTGTAGTGGATATGTGGGCCTGCGGCCCGCTCCAGGTATGTTGTGCTTGGGGAGTGTGGAAAGACTGTGCAACTAGAGGACATGACACTGGTGGTGTTGCAGGGGACGGCGGCGACGTAGGCAATGACGAAGGTGGTGACGGGGACGTGACGGGCACGTGACGGGGACGTTGCTGAGATCCTGCCGTAGGTGTGAGGTGAGCGGCGGCGGCGGTGGTGGAGAGACCAAGGCCTCCCTCGTCGATGCTCGAGGGTGTAGTACGCCAGAGTCAATGAACCAACTATATATACCATTGTCTTACAGCAACAACCTAGTGTGAAGGAGTTTAGGAAGAAAATAGAACAGGTCAAGTCTGCCAACACTGGCGTTGGCACAGACTCTCCCAAGGTACTTCTTTGATATGTTGGTACGTCTGAGTGGGGGAGGGGAAGGAGGGATGGGGGATGGGGGATGGGGGAGGGGTGTAGAGCTCTACCTACACTGTGGCTGGCTGACTCCCCCTCCCCTCCCCACTGTATCGAATGCCAGCAACCATATTTTCTTGCGACCTCCACTATATATGTATGTGTGTGTGTGTGTGTGTGTGTGTGTGTGTGTGTGTGTGTGTGTGTGTGTGTGTGTGTGTGTGTGTGTGTGTGTGTGTGTGTGTGTGTGTGCGCGCGTGCGCGCGCGCGCTCTGTAAACCCACACAGGTTTATCATAGAGAAGACATTAGAAGCGCCAATACCAAGAATCGGGAATCAACATTCACACGTCATAATATGAGTGTTGAAATGAAGCACCCCCCCCCCAGTCCAACATACACACACACACACCTGCCCATGTTGATTGACGGTTGAGAGGCGGGACCAAAGAGCTAAAACTCAACCCCCACAAGCACAACTAGGTGACTACAACTAGGTGAGTACACACACACACACACTTTACGCTGCTAGTGTGCTTACCCATTTTACTTTGTTGACTATTACACACTGGAAAGTGTTAGTTTGGAAATTGAAGCTCCATCTTCCTTTTTTTCCCCAGTAATTCTTTTTGAGCGCATAAAGCAATAACACCATTTATTTAAAACTTTCGCGAAATCTGTGTATATTACATCAGCCTTGTTTGTCTTCCTTGGCATGGAAGGTCACGTCATTGTGGCCTAGCAATTGTGAGAGGCAGGAACGCTCTGTTTTGAGCCCATGTTGTCCCGGGTTACGTTAAGACAGTGATACGTGCTCTGTGATGCTGCTTCTTGACAAGCAGGCCGCTCCAAGCAACAGCCTAGTGGACCAAACTCTCACAAGTCAAGCCTGGCCTCGGGCCGGGCTTGGGGAGTAGAAGAACTCTCAGAACCCCATCAACCAGGTATCAACCAGGTATCAACCAGACACTCTATCAAAGATGTGTTATGATGTGCGATGTTAGTGCTATCCGTCTTCAACAATTACAGTGAATAAAGTAGCTATATACGGATTGTACAAAATGTAAATTGTTGCATCTTTAAGGGTGCAACAATTTAGTTTTAGTACATAAATAGTAGTAAAGGTGAATATTTTGGGGTACGCGAATCCCTATTTTGTAACATTCCATCCACAGTAATGAAATATATATGTTTATCCTCTCAGAATGTTTGGTAATATGTTTATTGTTTGTGATGTTTGTCTATGTATGTATTAACACGACGTACTGAACGGGGTGAGAATAGCTTGAGCTACCTCGTCCCTTTGTGTGTATTTTACCTCAATAAACTTATTTCAATTTCCATTTCAATCTACAGTAGGTATATGTACTATCTTTGTTGCAGGATGGCCTCCCATTTCGCACAGACAAACGTTCTATTTAAAAGATATAGATTTATGCGGCGACATAAAACAAAATGGATTTGAACACCTTCACTTACAGCACCTGCAAATGTTGCTGAGATGAACCTGTCTGAACGCGTTCTGAACACAATGGTGTATAAGTACCCCAGGTTGTCAATAAAGACCAAGGCTTCCCGCGCTCCAGTGGTATAATGGACGTTAATATATAGTTAGATGGTGAACCCGGCTGCACCCGAGTCTCTCTACACCCCCTCTCTCTCTCTCTCAGATCTTCCCTATCCCCTATCTGGAGCATACCTGTAGCCCTTCTCTCCACCATTCTGCTGTGGTGGGCACCGGGTGTGGTGGGCCCCGTTGGTGCCCGGGGGCATGTGGGACCGGGTGTGGTGGGCCCCGGGTGTGGTGGGCCCGGAGCCCTGGAGTGTGGTGGTCCCCGGGTGTGGTGGGCCTCGGGTGTGGTGGGCCTCAGGGTGTGGTGGGCCCCGGGTGTGGTGGGCCCCGGGTGTGGTGGGCCTACGGGTGTGGTGGGCCCGGTGTGGTGGTCCCCGGTGTGTTGGTGGCCTCGGGTGTGGTGGGCCCCGGGTGTGGTGGGCCCCGGTGTGGTGGGCCTCGGGTGTGGTGGGACCCATAACAATTTCAAGACTTGTTGGCGGAGGGTGGGGGGGGGGGCAGTAATGGAGCAGTATATTTCATATCATTTTAGTAACATGCTGTTAAATCATTTTTATTATAAATCCCGCTGACTCACTGGTACTATTTTCCTTTAGTTTTTGTCTATTTGTTTTATGTCGCCGCATAAATCTCTATACTGTATATATTAAATAGAATGTCTGTCTGTCCGAAATAGGAGGCCAGGAGCGTGGGGGCCAACCTCTCCCACCTTTACAACTTGAAACATGGGGGGGGGTGTGAATGTCACTTTTTCTGAGAGACTGAGAGCGGGGGGAGAGGTGAGAGAGGTGGGAAAGAATGAGAGAGGGAGAAGAGATTGGGACAGAAAAGGTGAGAAGAAGGCAGGAACATGAAG
>WNGS01109635.1:17497342-17534665 GCA_020271785.1 Procambarus virginalis
GTGAAAGTGTAGAGAGTAGACAACACGGAGGACTCAGCAAGGACATCAATCAGATGAAACCAGGGCCAGAATTCACGAAAGGCGAGTTACGCATATGTACTTATGTTCGAACGTGTTAGCATCTTTCCGTCCAATCTTTGACTGGCTGTTGGGTACATTTTTTAAACATTTTACAAGCATGATAACTTCCCAGTCAACTGTTGCTTTTGTTATAAACAGCCTCCTGGGTGCTTCGGAGCTCGTTATCTGTTTAATAATTATAAAAGACGCCAGATTGAGGAAAAGATGCGACACAGGTTCTAAGTACTGCGGTAACTGCTTCGTGAATATGGTCCCGATCTTCTGATGGGTGACTAGAGTCAATAATATGAGTGTTTAAAGACGAAGATAAGTCCCGCTACACAGCGAACGGAAAAAAAATAAAAATTTAAAAACGGAAACACGTACAAAACTCAGAAAAATCATAAAATAGAACGATAAAGCAATATAAAGGATTTGGGTGTATCATGTCGTGAAGACACCTTTAAAGAATACAGTAAAGTACCCGTCACAACTGCAAAAATAATGCAGGTTTGATAACAAGAAATTTTCACAATAGAGATGCTATAACGATGATGATACTTTTCAAAACGCTTGTGCTCTCTAGAGTGGAGTAACGCGTGCACCCATGATCAACCCCTGTTTCAAGCTTGGAGAAATTGCCGGACCTGGTGAGAGCGTGCAGAGATCTTTACTGCTAGAATCCACTCAGTAAAAATTCTAAACTATTGGGACCGACTAAAGAGCTAAATCTTCTTCAATATTGAGCACAGGCAGGGGTGAGAATACCTAATAATTTACATTTGGAAGATATTAGAGGGGCTCGTCCCCAACCTGCACACAGAAATAACAGCACATGAGTCCAGAAGACATAGCAGGATGAGCAGAATACCCACGTTGAAGAAACAGAGGTGCAACAGTACTGCTGAGAGAGTAAATCTATCAACATCAGAGGCCGCGACGTTCAACTGAGCTGTCAGACTAGTGGAACCCCCGACCCCTGAACTTAAAACCCCACGGACCCCTGCACTTAACCACATCGACCCCCTGTCACAACTAAGGACCCACGACCCCTGCCACTAGGGAACCCATTGACCCCTGCCACTTAAAACCACGACCCTGCACTTAACCCCACGGACCCTTGCACTAGTGACCCCACGACCTGCCACTAGTGACCCACGACCCCTATCACAACTAGTTGACCCACGAACCCCGACTTGAGTGCACTCCTGAATTAACATGAGTCGGGGTATGATACTCCACATTTTCTCTAGCTGACAGTCACGGGGTGGAGCATGTCTAAGTGCTCATGTCTTGTGAGATGGTATGTCATTACTCCTCAGTAAACTTACTGATATGGTTGAAACACATCGTGGCGCGCTCGGGGCAGACGATAGCCCTAGGCTCACAGAGTATGAAAGGCTCCTTCGCCACCGGGATCGATGTGGCTAAGTGCTGTGTTGTCATTGTATGTTGTTGCTGCCTTAGAGCGACCCTGTGTGCACCAACATTTTACAGACGCGGGATTGTGATCTGCACGTATGCCAATTTGATTATGGCCTTGTGTCATGGTGCTTAAAACTTACTGCCAAAATTCTGCGGCATAGGAGGCACGGGATTGTTCACATTAATTGTGGGGCAGTAATTGATATACCACAGATATCTACATAGTGGCTACTACGATTTGCCACCAGCATCGGTATATCTAAGTTCCAGTTACTTAGGATTTGGACGTGTCACTGTTAATTACGGGGGTCAAGGGATATTCATTGTTATCTGCTTAAAGGTTATGAAGTATTATATGGAGAGTGGTAGAATTTAGGTATCTTTAACCGAAACGTTTATATAACCCCGGCTGCTAGCATCCAAATAGTAGCCTGGTTGATCAGTCCGAGCAGTGACGAGTGTTGTTAACACCATGGCACAGATTATCCGGGAGGGCAACAGTTACCAGAATCTAGCAGCTCATGTCCAATAATCAGACACAGTTATACTGGAGTGAAAGATATGGAGTAAGGAACTGCAGATAGAACCAGTGAAAGAAACGAGGTGCCCTAGCACAAATCAGGGAGAATCACTAATGCTTAAAGACAATCAGAGGTCCGAATCAGCTGGTGGGTAGTCGCAATTTCACCACACAGTCACAGCGTGCTATAACGAAATATTACGGATAACAAAACAGGTGGACACCAGACTTAATGATGAAGAGGGAAAAAGCTTCCTTACCAAGGAAGGGCAGCAACGTGTGCGGACAACGGGTGTGGGTCTGCTGGGCCTGGCGGGTCCCGCTCCAATGCAAGCAGCCAGTGGGACCAACTCTCACAAGTCAAGCCTGGCCTCGGGCCGGGCTTGGGGAGTAGAAGAACTCTCAGAACCCCATCAAGCAGGAGGTAACGAAGAGGCCTAGGTCAGAGAGGGACCCGTGGCCCGAGGGGACGGTTGAAGGCCCCCGAAATCAGGTGACCGCAAGGCAACGGTAAGGACGTATCATGATTTTCTCCTAACATGGTCACTTAGGACTTGTACCTTGTATCTAAACGGAGGTACCCAGGGCGGTTTGTCTTGCCTGGGGCGTGTTTCCAGGGACTCAGCGGTCCACACGGCCCGGTCTGCCTCTGACACTTAGACTTGTTTTAGTTCCTAACAGTTGAGATATTATGCAATTTTCTTTTAAATAGGACTGGGGTCTTAACTCACCCTCTGAAATGGAGGTGTTTATGCTCTTGTAGCATCATTTAAGATGAGGTAATAGCAGTGAGTATGGCAGATAGTAAGCTGCTTGTGTCGGGAGGAAGAGCCAGGACGATAATTCTTTTTGCTAGATAAATTAACTTTCTGTTGTCGTGTAAAAATTTCTTTTTCTTCTTTATTCCATTGTCACACGAGATGAGACGAATTTAAACTTACGTATGTACCTTGTCTGAATATGGGTTGTGGACATCTGTGGCAGGCCCGCATCGGTCTGGGTGAGGACGTCGGGCGCGGTGTGTGAGAGTCGGTGCTAGCGGGGTGAGAAGTCGGGCGCGGGTGATAGTCGGCGCTGGTGGATGAGTCAGGGCGCGGGTGGATGAGTCGAGTCCGCGAGGGTGTACAGTCGCGCGAGTGCGATGCGTTGCCGGGTGACGTGTACGCAGTGCGGAGTCGTAGAGAGACCGCGCAGTGAGTGTGCGACGGGCGTTTTAGACGTAGTCTGTTATGAGTCAGTAAGTGAGATTGTGGTCCGTGCTAGTGCGAGGCCCGCGATGACGAGGGATTGTGCGCCCATCAAATGGGACAGCTTGTGTCGTTTTGCGAGGGCGGGCACCATGCAGGCCGATAATGTTATGGTGTAGAAACGTAAAATTCGAGACTTTGAGGTGGCTCAGGATTTCGTCCATTTGACTGACATTGCCAGCCGGCTCGGCGTTCTGGTGTCGGGCATGCCGCTCGGATTTGGACCAAGCATTACTGCGGCCCTTGGTCCTTTGCGTGCTTTAATGTATCAACATTCCCCACGACAGTGTGGCCGTGTGTATTGCCCGTCTGGCCCGATTCAATACTTTTGCCTAGATGTTTCTAGCTTCAGTGAGCTATACCGTAATCCAATATCTATAGAGAAACCCAGTACTTGCTTTCCCCTAGTGTTTCGGTGCGCGCAACATTGCCAAAATAAGTGCCGCACGCCCGGATTCCTTTCCCGTCTATTCACGAGAGCAGTACATCTTTTCTTGACCCTGGCGGTTATGCCTATAATTTCCCAGCTCGGAACATCTCAACGCTCTAACACTAGGTTAGCTTCGGAGCTTCGGAGCTTACACACTGTTTAGTAAAAGCAACTAAGCCCCCATGATAGATGCAAGATGTACATGTTTCGTAAACAGTTGCGTATATGCTTGATGGACCTCTGGCCTGGCCGTCACGTGGACCAAAGTATTCTTGCTAGTCATCCTGTAAACTACGATGGTACACTACTCTCCCGCAGTTGGTAGGCCTTAAGGCCAACACAAAGTGAAACTAACACTCAACAGGCCATAACCACTCACAACAGGGGCACAACAGGCCATAACCACTCACAACAGGGCCAACAGGCCATAACCAGACTCACAACAGGGACACAACAGACCATAACCACTCACAACAGGGGCACAACAGGCCATAAACAGAGTTTTGGAAGGATGACACAACAAAACAATTAGTAACCACAATGGCGAATGGGTTTGTCTTTATTTGGTAAGGTACCAAAACAAGGCAGTTACCGAGGGCGGTACTAATTGGTTGGTGGTATTAAGGGCCATTACTTTGGTAACAGCTGTATGTCGGTACTTCAGAACATTACTTTGGTAGTCTTATGGGTGATGCATAGCCGTACCTCCGACCATATCTTCATATATTCGTACGTACCACACGCACACAGGGGCCGGTGGCTGAGTGGACAACACGCTGGACTCGTGATCCTGTGGTCCCCAGACTCGATTCCAGGCGTCGGCGAGAAACAATGGGCAGAGTTTCTTTCACCCTGATGCCCCAGTTACCTAGCAGTAAACAGGTACCTGGGAGTCAGTCAGCTGTCACGGACTGCTTCCTGGGATGTGTGGTGTGGGGGGGGGGGGGAGAAAGTAGTTAGTAAACAGTTGACTGACTGTTGAGAGGCGGGACCAAAGAGCCAGAGCTCAATCCCCGCAAGCACAAATAGGAGAGCACACGCACACGTGCGTGTGTACTCACCTATTTGTGCTTGCGGGGGTTGAGCTTGTCTTCTCACCTGACCCCGTACTGATATAAATCTAACGAGATCTGTAATTTCTTATCACTTGAGAATGAACCATGTAGGTTCGAAACGTTGTGCAATTGTATAATAAGTGTAATACATTCTATAGTAATTCACTTTTTTTTTCTTCACCTTGAAAAACGAACATGAGTTTTGGAGAACTCTTCCAACTAAACCCTGATGCAAGAATAATAGAGGGATAGAAGCCCTAAACCAGAAGATAGTAAATACAGAATGTGCGGTCATATTTAATGATATATATATATATATATATATATATATATATATATATATATATATATATATATATATATATATATATATATATACTAATTAAGGTCAAATAAGAGCTACGGGCAATATCTACCGGAATATGCAGTATGCATCTAGTGTAGTGGAATGATCACACCGAGTTGCAAGTTGCAAGAAGCGTCAAATTGGTTTGTTTAAGCGGAGCTCTCTCCTGGGGACAGTTTAAGCGGAGCTCTCTCCTGGGGACAGTTTAAGCGGAGCTCTCTCCTGGGGACAGTTTAAGCGGAGCTCTCTCCTGGGGACAGTTTAAGCGGAGCTCTCTCCTGGGGACAGTTTAAGCGGAGCTCTCTCCTGGGGACAGTTTAAGCGGAGTTCTCTCCTGGGGACAGTTTAAGCGGAGCTCTCTCCTGGGGACAGTTTAAGCGGAGCTCTCTCCTGGGGACAGTTTAAGCGGAGCTCTCTCCTGGGGACAGTTTAAGCGGAGCTCTCTCCTGGGGACAGTTTAAGCGGAGCTCTCTCCTGGGGACAGTTTAAGCGGAGCTTTTTCCTGGGGACAGTTTAAGCGGAGCTCTCTCCTGGGGACTGTTTAAGCAGAGCTCTCTCCTGGGGACAGTTTAAGCGGAGCTCTCTCCTGGGGACAGTTTAAGCGGAGCTCTCTCCTGGGGACAGTTTAAGCGGAGCTCTCTCCTGGGGACAGTTTAAGCGGAGCTCTCTCTCCTGGGGACAGTTTAAGCGGAGGAGCTCTCTCCTGGGAACAGTTTAAGCGGAGCTCTCTCCTGGGGACAGTTTAAGCGGAGCTCTCTCTTGGGGAAAAGAGTTGAAACTAGACGATAGATGACGTGACGAGTATTGATCAACACAGTTGCCTCGCAACCGCTAGGTCTTCGGTTCAATTGCAGGAGGCGGCGCCACGTTTAGGGATGTGTCCCTTACATCTCATGCCCGTCGTCGCCTGGCAGTAAACAGGTACCTGGGAGTTGGTCGACCGTCCTGACCATCCCCATCCTGGAGATGGTTAGTCGTTGGTTAAGGAGTCATCTATAACCCTAACAAGGCTCCTGCCCCCGCCCACAGGAAATCAGAAGCTGCTCCTGTTCTAATTTTCTAGTAAATAAACACCTTGCCACGAGGTACGTCAGTAATAACGGCTATAACACAAAGATCCTTCAGTGTAGAACACAAGAGTCCCTCAAGCTGCAGTGTAACACACACACACACACACCTTAGACCACAGGCTAAGTCATGTTGGGGGTGTTGCGAGTGTCTGCAAGAAGTGCAGAGGCAGCAAGGTTGTAATGCACATGTGGGCATGGGTGCCCCAGCAACCTTATCGATTATGTTCTCACCCGATACGCCTGCCTCCCTGCTGGGTTGCGAGAGAGGCACTCTCGAAACAGACCACAGTTAAACTACAGGTATCTTTTCAGGTATATATACAGGTATCTTTACAGGTATCTTATCTACAGGTATCAGGTAACTACAGGAAACATATTTTCATAAATTTCTCTTAGGGGGTCGTGGTTCAAACATGGACTAAGATCCAGGCGCAGTAATCCACACATTCTGTGATGCGTGTTAACTCCTGACGTGACCACAAGATTAGTCAACAGTCCTCTACGTCAGAGCGAGTCACTGCGCTCGGTAAATATATGGTGCGCTCCACTACATACTGCTGGCGACCTCCCAATAAAACTGTGGCACGTGAACTTCCTGTCTTCTTAAACCAAATGTCAATAATTCTCAAAGCGTCTGAATTTCCACCGAGTTCTACTAGGCTAATTGTGCCGGGAATATGCAGGGATTAGCTGCAGTTCCTGCGTCCCGCCTTTCAAACCCCAATGGACCGTATCAACCAGGTAACAACCAGGTATCAACCAGGTAACCGTAACCAGTTCTCACGCCTCGTGTCTACTGATGCTGTGTATCTTGAGGTTATCTTGAGATGATGTCGGGGCTTTAGTGTCCCCGCGGCCCGGTCCTCGACCAGGCCTCCAACCCCAGCCCGTGACAGCTGACTAACACCCAGGTACCTATTTTACGACTAGGTAACAGTGGCATAGGGTGAAAGAAACTCTGCCCATTGTTTCTTGCCGGCACCTGCGATCGAACCCAGGACCACAGGATCACAAGTCCCGGTGTACCGCTCGGCTCGACCGGTGTACAAGTAAGACTTGCCACCTCCCAATTAATTTACTGTTTACCTCAGGAAAGAGTCAAACCGTCTTAGGGAAATGGGCTGTCCTTTGACAAATCTTCAAGTTATCTACCCACGATTTCGTTCATTTCAGTCATTTGTTATGTAGCCTCACCCCGTGGGCGGTAGTGGACCCCACGCTCACCCCGTGGGCGGTAGTGGACCCCACGCCCACCCCGTGGGCGGTAGTGGGCCCCATGCTCACCCCGTGGTCGGTAGTGGACCCCACGCGCACCCCGTGGGCGGTAGTGGACCCCCACGCTCACCCCGTGGGCGGTAGTGGACCCCCACGCTCACCCCGTGGGCGGTAGTGGACCCCATGCTCACCCCGTGGTCGGTAGTGGACCCCACGCTCACCCCGTGGGCGGTAGTGGACCCCACGCTCACCCCGTGGGCGGTAGTGGACCCCATGCTCACCCCGTGGTCGGTAGTGGACCCCATGCTCACCCCGTGGTCGGTAGTGGACCCCACGCTCACCCCGTGGGCGGTAGTGGACCCCATGCTCACTCCGTGGTCGGTAGTGGACCCCACGCTCACTCTGTGAGCGGTGGTAGTGGGGAAAGTGTTACAGAGGCACATAATGAAGTCTGGTGGGAGATTGGATTGAGGGGACATTTATCCCCGGAACCACTCTAAAGTATGTTACAAGCCTAGCCCCGGCCGGGCTCGGGGAGTAGAACAACTCCCACAACACTCACCAGGTACAAGGTGGATTGTACCTCAACCGTAGTAGATAGACGTCCTGGCAATCATTGTCCGAGACCCGAAATTTATCAGGGCTCTGAATATTGCTTGAAATACCACAACTTTGATGGGTTCATCCAAAATACCGTAACTTCAGGCATGTAGGCAGCAGGAAGCAATAGCTTGGTTTGTCAGGTCGCCATCAGAAAAGCTGCAAGGGGTTTAAAGACCACATAGAGAAACCTCAAGACAAACGTGTTTCAGCGATGCAGTGGTTGGTAATATTACTGTCACTTAAATGTGCGCAGCTAAGGGTTCGAAAGCGGCAGATATGAGGGAATGTATTTATGGTTCTACTGGCGTAGACATGTCAACCAGACGCCTGGACGTTGCTTGTCGTGACGTTGCTGGACGTTGCTTGTCGTGACGTTGCTGGACGTTGCTTGTCGTGACGTTGCTGGACGTTGCTTGTCGTGACGTTGCTGGACGTTGCTTGTCGTAACGTTGCTGGACGTTGCTTGTCGTGACGTTGCTGGACGTTGCTTGTCGTGACGTTGCTGGACGTTGCTTGTCGTGACTACCCTTTCACCCCCGGACTAAGGACTCAGGCAGGTGGCTGACAATGCCAGTTAAATATAGTGAGGACGGAACTACTTCCACGTGAACAGATCTCACACTACAGCACAATGTTCAAGGGATCCATTGTGTAATGTGCAGCCCTTGAGAAGGTCTCGGGAGTTCTTCCTACTTCCCGAGCCTGGCCTGAGTCCAGGCTCGACTTGTGATAACTTGGTCAAACAGGCACTGAATTAAACACAAACTTCGTACTGGTTCATAGTAAAAAATATGTAACTTGTCTGAATACTCTTAAAACGGAATATTTCGTTACATAATCATTAATTTTCCCACTAATGAGCTAAGAGCCTCTGGCTTTAAGCAAGCAATAACAAAATAGATACACAAATTACTCCCTGAAGATTCACCTTCGTCTTGATCATCATCACCAACACTACTCACTTTGTTAAAGGAAGGTCTAGTCAGTGTCACCACCAATATTACTTTATGGAGGCACACTTACTCTTGTAAAATACAAAACATTTAAATGTTCACGAATCAGCACTCACATATAGATAGATCACTCCAAGGCACTATCACAACCGAATAATCACCAAGTGATTAATACGTTCTGGCTCTCACTACACCCAGCAGCGCCTCCAGCAGCACGACACAGGTATAATCAAGTATACAGGCTGAGAGCCCCCGAGAGTACAGCTAGCAACCGTTTTACTGGTGACCTCTTCCTCCTGCGCCCGCCACCACTGATAACGCCCACGATAAGATACTGCCAGATAATTGTATTCTGTCCATACTAATCTGGGTGACAGTCAGACCCATCTGAGTGACAGGGAGACCCATCTGAGTGACGGGAAGACTCAACTGAGTGATAGGGAGAGTAAAAGTAAGACTCTGAGGTAACAAGTATGTTTTTGACTCGAGGGATGCGAGTCAATACTCGCAATGCTTTACTCCTTAAAGGCAAAAACAGATACCTTACTCCATTTGTGGGACTGACCCACCTCCGGCCCAGGAATATATTCCTACTTCAATGTCTTCCCCAGCAGTTTTACCTTACCAAGCGGTTACCTTGGGGTGATTGCGAGGATCAACGTCCCCGCGGCCCGGTCTCTGACCAGGCCTCCTGGTTGGCGGTCTGGTTGTTGACTCCGTAATGTACTATTGCGCCAGAATGCCTTTCAATCTATTATTTATACCGAATACAGAATTTTCCTGCCCGAAACGCATTGCGTAATAGTGGCTTTAGGCATTGTATGTACTAGCTCTATCTATAATTCGATCCATTAATGTAACATCACTTGTATGTATATACCTTACCTGAATAAACATATTTATTTATTTATTTATTTATAAACGATCTTCAAATCTTACAAACTCCCACCGGCCCCGCGCTTCGCAGGCTATTTGGCCTAGGTTCGTATCCCGGCCGGGTAGGATACGGCCAGGATACGAACCTTAACTGTAGCCTTTGTTCGCCCAGCAGTGATTGGCGTACCTGGTTGATAAACGCTTTGGCGGGTTGTATTACAGGGAAAATTATGATTAAAGATATGCCCGAAACGCTATGTGTGCTAGTGGCTTTGCAAGAATGTAAAAACTCTTGCATATATAAATAAATTTGCTGGTTATGCTTCCCAAACTTTACGTCGTCAGGCATTATTCCCAAATCTTTATAAATTGCTTTCGTTCTCTGGTATGTGATTTTCTTGTACCCTATATTTCGTTTTTCTTAATTTTTACTCTATTTAAGTATCTGAAAATTCTCTGTGTGTGGTTTTCAATGAGCCAGGTTTTCCTAGTGACTATCTGACCAATGAAGCCACGTGTCAGCAGCCACGGAGACCCTGCAAAAACTTGCCAACTTCCATCTTAACGGTTTCAATATTTATTTCAGCGATATTTCTTATATTTGCTGGTAGGAGGTTGAAGAGTCGTGGACCTCTGATGTTGATACAGAGTTGTTGTCATTTCGAGATCTTTCACTCCAGTATGTTGTCATTTTATTGTGCAAGTTTGGAAACTGACCTTCCAGTATTTGCCATGACTACAAGATATTCTCATTCTCTCATTCTCTCTCTCTCTCTCATTCTCTCTCTCATTCTTCACAGTTTCCGTTATAGCGAATACAGTTCAACTGCTTCTGGTCGCACTATGCGGGTAGTTAAGAATCTCTGTATATTACCTTGTTCGGATATCTTGCCTGCCTTGGTTGTGATCGCACAACAATATTACACACGAGCTCATATCAGTGATTTCAAGATGTACGTCACTGGCCTGGCATCGTGTATTATGCATACGAGGAGAGGGTTCTGGGAGCCCTTGTACTCCCAGAGCCCGGCCTGAGGCCAGCACCCGGTGACTCAGGTGTTCTGGACGACATCCTAACAATTTATCCAAAATTTGCTTGTCCATTTTAAAGAATGAAGAACAATTTTTATTTATATTACTTCTAAGCTGCATCACTTATGAACCCATCCCTGCCCTTGTGTGGCAGTGCACAGTAGAAAGTTGTTTTCACATATCCATATATTAAAACATTGATTGTAACCATAATATATGTGCTTCAGCCTACAGTTTAGACCTATTGTCTTGTGTATGACCCTCTGTCCTGCGTGACAGTGAATACCAGCATTATCCTCACTTTAATAAGACTTTATCAAAATCCTCAGATTAGGCAAAATTGTAATTAATTTTGTCAATAAAGATAATAATAATAATAAGCACCCGGTCATCTTCCTAGCTGCTGCTACGGTGGTGTCGTCCTGGTCTCTTGACTAGTCCTACATCTCCGACTTGACCACTCCGCTCCTTGAGAAACTATGTCTGATACCTACCCATCAGATAGTTAAATAATGAACTGCGAGTATACTAACATCTATGTATAATAATTTATGTAAATATTATATATATATATATATATATATATATATATATATAATATATATATATATATATATATATATATATATATATATATATATATATATATATATACTCAGGTCTGATTATGACCTTTTGTGCCCTCTGTAATCCTTTTTGCGCTACCGCTACCAGAGCCCAGCGCGGTCTCGGACCCACTTGGACCTGCTACGGATAAACCAGCAAATAGTAGAACCAACTTGGAAGGAGAACACGCTGGACCTCATTTTCACAAATAATATTGAACTGATCAGGAACATAATTATTACAAATACCTGTTACTCAAATCACAACTTAATTGAAGTTCTGACAAGCATGGGGAATAGACCTACACAACCAGTCCCGAATCCCAATGGAGGAGAATTCAGCAAATTCAATTTCAATAATAAACAGATAAACTGGGAGCAAATAAACCAAAACCTCACAGTAATAAGCTGGGACGAACAACAAGAAAATGCAAACCTGAACCAGTGCCTGGAAAAATAGACTCAGTAGCATTAGAAATATACTCAAACCGCATACCCATAAGAAAAAAAGAGGAAGAGATGCAAATTGGAACGGGAACGTCGTTCCCTCTATAGGCGAAGAAAAGGAATCGCAGAAGAACTTGAGAGTCACACCCTATCTCAAGAACGACGGAGGCGGCTTGGTAGTGAAATAGAAACAGTTGAACTAAAGCTACAAGATTCTGACAAAACCCAGGAGAGGCAATGAGAACAAAGGGCCATCAGTGAAATAGATAAATCCGAAATACTTTTTATCTTTTTATCCTATGCAAAATCAAGATAAAAACTATATCTAGTATCGGGCCCCTGCGAAATTCTGCGAACTTTTGAGCCAGTAGGCTCAAGAAACTGTATACTAATTGATTCATAGTTGAGAGGCGGGACCAAAGAGCTAGAGCTCAACCCCCGCAAGCACAACTAGGTGAGCACAACTGAGTGAGTGTACACACACACACAAACTACAGTCGTACAAAACAAAGAAGAACTTCAGCAGCGAGTGGCGAGGAAGGGAGTCTTACTACAGCCACCAAGCAAACCAAGGTACAAGACCTGGGATACAAAAACCTGCCCCATTCCTCTCACTTGTAGTCAATTCAGCGCCTCCAAGAAGCTACCCAGCTAACACACACACACTCGGCTCCTCTAAAACTATCCTCAAAGGGCGATGTTGAAAACAGTTAACATAATTCCAGAAGGCTTTTGATGATGACCCAGAGGAGAGTTGACGGCGGACGAGGGGGGACTGGGGACGAGAGAAGGGAGGGACAGTGAGGCGTGAGGGACGGAGACGGCTGGTTGAGGGATGGCCGGTGACGGAAGGGTTAGAGATGGAGAGGTGGTGGGATTAGAGGCGGGTAGAAATAGCCTAAGCTACTCTATCCCTTTGAGATGTAATTTTTTTTCGCCTCAATAAACATACTTGAGCTTGGTGGGTGGGATGGAGGGAGCGGAAGGAGCTACCTACCTACACGGCACACACACAGTACATATACGGCACGCATAGACACGATAAAACATCTAGATTATTGGGACCGTCTCAAAGCTCTCAAAATGTACTCTTTGGAAAGGAGATGAGAAGGGTATCAAATAATATACTTGGAAGATACTGATACCTGGTTGATACCTGGTTGATGGGGTTCTGGAGTTCTTCTACTCCCCAAGCCCGGCCCGAGGCCAGGCTTGACTTGTGAGAGTTTGGTCCACTAGGCTGTTGCTTGGAGCGGCCCGCAGGCCCACATACCCACCACAGCCCGGCTGGTCCGGAACTCCTTGGAGGAATAAATCTAGTTTCCTCTTGAAGATGTCCACGGTTGTTCCGGCAATATTTCTTATGCTTGCTGGGAGGACGTTGAACAACCGCGGACCTCTGATGTTTATACAGTGTTCTCTGATTGTGCCTATGGCACCCCTGCTCTTCACTGGCTCTATTCTGCATTTTCTTCCATATCGTTCACTCCAGTACGTTGTTATTTTACTGTGTAGATTTGGGACCTGGCCCTCCAGTATCTTCCAGGTGTATATTATTTGATATCTCTCTCGTCTTCTTTCTAGTGAGTACATTTGGAGAGCTTTGAGACGCTCCCAATAATTTAGGTGCTTTATCGCGTCTATGCGTGCCGTATATGTTCTCTGTATTCCCTCTATTTCAGCAATCTCTCCTGCTCTAAAGGGGGAAGTGAGTACTGAACAGTACTCAAGACGGGACAGCACAAGTGACTTGAAGAGTACAAGCATTGTGATGGGATCCCTGGATTTGAAAGTTCTCGTAATCCATCCTATCATTTTTCTGGCTGTCGCAATATTTGCTTGGTTATGCTCCCTAAACGTTAGGTCGTCAGACATCATTATTCCCAAATCTGAAGGCCAAGTCCCAAACTTGAACTGTAGAATAACAACATACTGGAATGAAAGATACGGAAGGAAATGCAGAATAGAACCAGTGAAGCATAGAGGTGCCATAGACACAATCAGAGAACAATGTATGGACATCAGAGGTCCGCGGTTGTTCAACGTTCTCCCAGCATGCACTATAAATATTGCTGGAACAAAAGTGGATATATTCAAGAGGCACTAAAGTACATTCTTGCAAGAAGTGCCGGACCAACCAGGCTGTAGTGGATATGTGGGCCTGCGGCCCGCTCCAGGTATGTTGTGCTTGGGGAGTGTGGAAAGACTGTGCAACTAGAGGACATGACACTGGTGGTGTTGCAGGGGACGGCGGCGACGTAGGCAATGACGAAGGTGGTGACGGGGACGTGACGGGCACGTGACGGGGACGTTGCTGAGATCCTGCCGTAGGTGTGAGGTGAGCGGCGGCGGTGGTGGAGAGACCAAGGCCTCCCTCGTCGATGCTCGAGGGTGTAGTACGCCAGAGTCAATGAACCAACTATATATACCATTGTCTTACAGCAACAACCTAGTGTGAAGGAGTTTAGGAAGAAAATAGAACAGGTCAAGTCTGCCAACACTGGCGTTGGCACAGACTCTCCCAAGGTACTTCTTTGATATGTTGGTACGTCTGAGTGGGGGAGGGGAAGGAGGGATTGGAGATAGGGGAGGGGTGTAGAGCTCTACCTACACTGTGGCTGGCTGACTCCCCCTCCCCTCCCCACTGTGTCGAATGCCAGCAACCATATTTTCTTGCGACCTCCACTATATGTATGTATGTGTGTGTGTGTGTGTGTGTGTGTGTGTGTGTGTGTGTGTGTGTGTGTGTGTGTGTGTGTGTGTGTGTGCTTGCGTGCGTGCGCGCGCGCTCTGTAACACCCACACAGGTTTATCATAGAGAAGACATTAGAAGCGCCAATACCAAGAATCGGGAATCAACATTCACACGTCATAATATGAGTGTTGAAATGAAGCACCCCCCCCCCAGTCCAACATACACACACACACACCTGCCCATGTTGATTGACGGTTGAGAGGCGGGACCAAAGAGCTAAAACTCAACCCCCACAAGCACAACTAGGGACTACAACTAGGTGAGTACACACACACACACTTTACGCTGCTAGTGTGCTTACCCATTTTACTTTGTTGACTATTACACACTGGAAAGTGTTAGTTTGGAAATTGAAGCTCCATCTTCCTTTTTTCCCCAGTAATTCTTTTTGAGTGCATAAAGCAATAACACCATTTATTTAAAACTTTCGCGAAATCTGTGTAATTACATCAGCCTTGTTTGTCTTCCTTGGCATGGAAGGTCACGTCATTGTGGCCTAGCAATTGTGAGGCAGGAACGCTCTGTTTTGAGCCCATGTTGTCCCGGTTACGTTAAGACAGTGATACGTGCTCTGTGATCCTGCTTCTGACAAGCAGGCCGCTCCAAGCAACAGCCTAGTGGACCAAACTCTCACAAGTCAAGCCTGGCCTCGGGCCGGGCTTGGGGAGTAGAAGAACTCTCAGAACCCCATCAACCAGGTATCAACCAGGTATCAACCAGACACTCTATCAAAGATGTGTTATGATGTGCGATGTTAGTGCTATCCGTCTTCAAGAATTACAGTGAATAAAGTAGCTATATACGGATTGTACAAAATGTAAATTGTTGCATCTTTAAGGGTGCAACAATTAGTTTTAGTACATAATAGTAGTAAAGGTGAATATTTTGGGGTACGCGAATCCCTATTTTGTAACATTCCATCCACAGTAATGAAATATATATGTTTATCCTCTCAGAATGTTTGGTAATATGTTTATTGTTTGTGATGTTTGTCTATGTATGTATTAACACGACGTACTGAACGGGGTGAGAATAGCTTGAGCTACCNCACTGTCCCACAGCTCGCAGAGTACACAGCCAGCCAATCCTCTCATTTACATAGTAGTAACTATAGGAACGATGTGAATCATCGTACATAGTTTGACGTAGTGGACAATTTGAAAGTAGAATTTGGTACTATTGAATTTGGACAAACGGAAAGTTTTGTATTTATGTTGCTAATAAAATATATCCTAACAACTCTAATGTATGTTGAGGCATACAGGAGGAGTACCTATGCAGAGGTGCAACAGGTACTCTGAGAGAGTACACAGTCACATCAGCATCAGAGGCCGGGACTGTGCAACACGCTTCCACTACATGTAAGGGTATAACGGGCAACCCGTTCTTGCACTTGCTTACAGTCAATATTGGCTTATTTGATAAGTGCATATGTGACATACTAATTGATTGTAATATTTTAGTTTACCTTGAAAAGCTTCATAGAAAACACCGACCTCACCTAAACCTTCATGGTATGTTAAGATAAGCATCTTATTGCTTCTTAATTACAATTATTACATTAACCTATCAACGGTATAGGTTAAGTATTACTTAAACTATCAACGGTATAGGTTAAGTATTACTTAACCTATCAACGGTATAGGACCAAGCTCTCACAAGTCTTCTTGGGGAGTAGAAGAACTCCCAGAACCCCATCAAGCAGGTATCAACCAGGTACAGTACAAAGATAAAACTGTGTAAAAGCTATGCTATACTAATAGAAGCCTGTCGGCCGAGCGGACAGCACGCTGGACTTGTGATCCTGTGGTCCCGGGTTCGATCCCGGGCGCCGGCGAGAAACAATGGGCAAAGTTTCTTTCACCCTATGCTCCTGTTCCCTAGCAGTAAAATAGGTACCTGGGTGTTAGTCAGCTGTCACGGGCTGCTCCTGGGGATGGAGGCCTGGTCGAGGACGGGCCGCGGGGACACTAAAGCCCCGAAATCATCTCAAGATAACCTCAAGATAACCTAAACCTAGGAATATTTAAGTTTGTTTTTTAACATTATTTTTTCAAGACTGTATAAAGTGAATAATACCAAATTCTACTATCTAATTACCCATCACGTCACCATATGTGTGATGGACTCGTTACAAAAAGTATATCTAAAATAGTTACCAAAAGTATAAAAAGTTGTCTAAACAAGAGGATGGGTTGCAAACAGCTCCCCGTGTCACACACACCTCACACACCGTTATACACCGTTACACAGTCACACACCGTTACACAGTCACACACCGTTACAGTCACAGCTCACAATGTTACAACAGGGTTAAGCAAAAAATAACACCTAACAAAGTCACATAACAGCAGAGACACAGTTCAGTAACACAGCAACAGCAGAGACACAGCTCAGTAACACAGCAACAGCAGTGACACAGTTCAGTAACACAGCAGTGACACAGCAACAGCAGTGACACAGATCAGTAACACAGCAGTGACACAGCTCAGTAACACAGCAGTGACACAGCAACAGCAGTGACACAGCAACAGCAGTGACACAGATCAGTAACACAGCAGTGACACAGCTCAGTAACACAGCAGTGACACAGCAACAGCAGTGACACAGCAACAGCAGTGACACAGCTCAGTAACACAGCAACAGCAGTGACACTGTTCAGTAACAGCAGTGACACTGTTCAGTAACACAGCAGTGACACAGTTCAGTAACACAGCAACAGCAGTGACACTGTTCAGTAACACAGCAACAGCAGTGACACTGTTCAGTAACACAGCAACAGCAGTGACACTGTTCAGTAACACAGCAACAGCAGTGACACTGTTCAGTAACACAGCAGTGTTCAGTAACACAGCAGTGACACAGTTCAGTAACACAGCAACAGCAGAGACACAGTTCAGTAACACAGCAACAGCAGTGACACTGTTCAGTAACACAGTAACACAGCAGTGTTCAGTAACACAGCAGAGACACAGTTCAGTAACACAGCAACAGCAGAGACACAGCTCAGTAACACAGCAACACATGGCGAGGGACGGTGGGGAGGCAGGTGCTAGGGGCGTGTGTCAGTGTAGTCCGTAGAGGCCACCAACACCTTGGTGTTCCCTCGGGGGGCCGCCCAAACCCCCATGTGAAGGGGGGGAGATAGAGGAGGAAAGGATAGCAGTCTCTTGCCCCGGCTACTGTCCGCTCTTGAAGGAATGTCTTAGAATTGAAGGTGAACTAGACTGCGTAACTGTACCGCCACCAAACAAGGGGCGAAGAAAACCATTATTTTCCCCGCGTAATTACTAACACGTTCACACCTTCTATTATTATCGAGTACTTGAGCATGATAGGAGAAACCGCGGATGATAAATCAATTAAGAGCCTCTACACGGGGGAATAAAGGGCAGCATGATAGGTGAAAGCGGAGGATGTGGCAGGTTGTGTTGCGTAGGAATTCAATATAAGAGGGAGGGGAGGGTGGGCGAGATGGAAGCAGCGGAGGAGGAGTGGTGCCGGGGGTGTCCAGGGCGACACGGAGCCAGACTTGGCACTGGGCCAGGCGTCGGCCAGGGGGGAGGAGGCGGGGTCTGCTGCCCGTGACGTCACGGTGGGCGTGGCCTCCACGTGACGTCATGCTCTCAGCTGATTTGGGTGCGCGGGCGAAACGGGAGGCCCTCCCCCCCCCCTCCCCCCCCTAAAGTTGTTGCCGGGGTCTCCCAGCCGCTAAACATTCTCCCTTTAAGCAGGTAAACACCGTCTAAGAGACGCGTCCTTCCTCCCGCTAGATACCTAAGATTGAAAGCACCTGTTAAAGGCTTCCACGGCATGTTCAACCGTGAGTCAGTTGCAGATCTTGCAATAAGAAAGCAACATATAGATAGTGTAGTGTTTGGCAAGAGCGCCCCCCCCCCCCTCCCGCCGTACCCGAATTCCCGCGGAGTTGAAGCACCTGATGCTCTGTGGCCACGTGTTTACATAACTCCACGTGTCACGTGACCTGACAATTACACACCTGGCCATGTTGTTGTTACAGTGACGTGAGTGCCGCCTCCCGCCGCCTCCTCCTCCACTGCCTCCACCAAACATCCTCAGCCAAGAATAACAATAAACATTCTTTTTTTTTTAAGATATCCTCATCGTAACTTGTATTCTTGTTAAAGTGTCTTCGTATCTGTCATTCTTGTTAAGTTTTACCTCACCATATATCAACTTAGTAATATATAAGTAACAGGTTAGACACTGATATTCTAGGGCTCGGAAAGTGCAATATTTTGAAACTAAACACGACTGTAACGGTAGTTACCCCAGAGAAAGGAGACAGTTACTTGCAGTTTCATGACCAACGGAGAACATTTATACCTCTGTAGTGACAAACATCATTAAACTTCAGTATTTAATACCAATAACTTGGAAATTTATTTAACACTTCCAAGTCTGTAAAAGTATAAGTCGGCTAAAGTACAAACTACTTTTTTCAAATTACTTTACTAATGTTCAAGAGCATCCCAGGTCAATAGCATATAATCATATTCCTAGGAGCATACTCAGTTCCGAAGCACCTCGGTATACCACGCATACTGCATTAGTATATATAATATATCAGTAAAGTCTCTTTCCCTACCCAAGCCCGGTCCCAGGCCTAGAGCATACCTGGAGAAGGCGCTGGGCGTTCTTCTACTTCCGTTCACACACACACACACACACTACAGCCTACATACTGGCTGGCAGCTACAGACGTAAACAAACGACGGTCAAGTACGTAGTCGAATACAGCAGAAGCATCCTGAGGCCCTTGAGCACAAGTGTACTTGTACTTGATCCCTTCCAATCATTACAGCAACAAGACGGAGCTCGCTTTTATATTAGAGTGGACTCTCACCATCCAGCCCGTCCTCCAAACAAAGACCCAAAGGTGATTCCATCCACCCGCCAAACCCCCTGTTTATGAATGCAAAACGGTTTACATACGACTCGCACAACCCGTCCTCGACTCAAGTCCATTACATTCAGCGGTCGACCCCACAGACGCATTCATAAATTTTAACATGCTGTTCATTCAAAACGGGAATTTTCTCAAGTATAAATTAATATTATAATATATTAGCATATTGTGTATATATAGGAATAGGATCGGTTAGGTGTTTAGGTTCTGTTGGCGATTATTTGTATTTGTAGTACGTGGGTGAAGCATTTACAGCGTTGTGATTCGAACAAAATTCGTCAGTGAAGCACTTGTTCCGGAAGTGTTCGAACGTCAGCAGTTGTGAGTCGTGTGTAAACCGCTTTTCATTCATAAACAGGGGGTTTGGCGGGTGTACGGAATCACTTTTGGATCTTTGTTTGGAGGACGGGCTGACTCACAACTGATTTCGTTCGAACACTTCCGGAACAAGTGCTTCACTGACGAATTTGTTCGAACCACAACGCTGTAAATGCTTCACCCACGTACTACAAATACAAATAATCACCAACAGAACCTAAACACCTAACCTAACCTATGTCTATATATACACAATATGCTATTATAATAATAATTTATATTTGAGAAAATTCCCTTTTGAATGAAGAGCATGTAAAAATTTATGAATGCGCCTGTGGGGTCGACCGCTGGAGGGAATGGGCTTAGAGTCGAGGAGGGGTTGCACCACCAAGAACCACATTTGCCCCATGTCACCTCACACCTCTTACTGTTCAAGATGCTACAGTGCCGGCACTGTAGCTGCAACTAGAACTGGTGGGGCAATGACAACAGCACCGGAAGCAACCGGAAACAACAGCAATTGCCCCAGGAAACACCAACTGCTTCAGACAACAACAACAGAACTTGTATCAGAAGCAGCAGTGGTATTCGAAGCGACAGCAGCAATTAAACCAGTGTTTCCAGCGATTAAAACACTAATGGGTTCCTTAAGACACCACAACCATTCTTGAGCAGTGAGGATGGTCGCACAGGATATTGCACAACATCAAGTACATGTGTCGGCTTGTGTGGCTTAATGATGTGATTACCAGAGCAGGGTGACCAGAGTGTAGATGAGGCAGGCATGAGGTAGGGGGCATGGGTGAGGTAGGGGGTATGGGTGAGGCAGGGGGCATGGGTGAGGCAGTCCACCGCGCTAATTCTCATCCAGGTATTCATCCACGCTGCCGGCTGTAAAGCTACCTTCCCTCTACTTCACAAGTTCAACACGGGTCGGCTGATGTGTCAACATTTCCTACCACTGGGTTTCGACTGTCGGTAAAATAGTTGTGACGAAATCTCAGGAAATAACCCTGGCCACCCGTCAAAACACCCTCATGCTAGTCATTACAGGTAAAGAGCAGGAAGACTACAGCCACTACATACTAACCTGGACAGAATACGCGGAAAAGTTCACACCGAACTTTGGCAAATCATTTGAGACATCACGTACTGCTTGATATCGCCTAACTTGATATCACGTAACTTGTTTCCTGTATTTGTTTTCTCTCACTGTAGCATTTAGACCATGAAGCCATATTCTTTTAACTTGCCCCTATTCACCTATGTTTTTCTGAAGACAATTTCCTGAATTCTGGTCTTAGGTTACCTTACGCCTTCCATCTGAATACATCTGCACTTTGGTTTGATATGTTTCGGTGATTTTGCCGTAATGATCAAGACAAATGAATAAGCTTGTGCTGAGGTTACCGGATCAGCCTGACTCTGCACCCCGTCCTCTGGCAGCATTCACAACGTCACTAAACTGATGTATTAGAAGGCCCGAGCCTAACCGAGGACCCACAGTAGAAATCAGAAAATCATGTCAATTTTGCGAGTCGCTATGATTATTGGCACATCATTTTTTGGCCGTAGTGGACTTATACCTCAACATGCGATGTATTATTCGAGAAGACAGTCTGGACTGTGACGGCTATGTGGGCTCTCGAGCTGCGACCACAAAACAGTTTTACAGACCAGGAGCCAGATTTACGAAGCAGTTACGCAAGTACTTACGAACGTGTACATCTTTCCTAAATCTTTGACTGGTTTACAAGCATGAAAATTTCCCAATCAACTGTTGTTATTGTTATAAACAGCCTTCTGGTGCTTCGGAGATCAATAACTGTGTAATAGTTGTAAACAAAGCAGCCAAAGATTAAGAAAAGATGTTCAGGTTCGTAAGTGCTTGCGTAACTGCTTCGTGAATCTGGCCCCAGACAATCACTAGGGGAAGGCTGGCCACAGGCAGGCTGTGTGAGCAGAACTCTCGAAACCATCAACAGGTAACAAGTATGAACATTGTGAAAGACAGCTCTTCCTGCTCTACAGTAAAGACTCTCTACTGTCACACCTACATACAGCAAACACCTGGATTACTTAGCTCCTATTTTTTCCATATATTTTTCTTACTTTGCTTCTTAGCAGCCACTCAAAGTTATAAATGATGGTGTTGCCACTGGTCTGATGTTTTCCCAATATTTTGTAAAGTCACTGTAAAGTGGACTTAAGGTCACTTAAGTCCACTGAAGTCCACTATGAAGTAGACTTCATGGGGGCTGTGAGAGCCCCATGTAATCATTAACGTGAGGCTGCCCTGAGGATCATTGTCCAAGCGGCCCGGTCTCTTGTCCAGGCCTCCTGTCTGACGGTCTGGTCAACCAGGCTGTTACACACAGCTGATCGCAGTCTGACGTATGAACACAGCCCCAATTGATCAGGTACCGTTTGGAGGCGTCTAGGCACGGAGCCTGAACACTTCTCCACAGGTATGCCTAAATCACCTGCATCAACAAGCAACAAATCCAGCTTCTTTATGGAATAAGGGAAAGGATCTGTTAAGGAAATAAAACACAACGAGGGAACTTGACAACGAGGGAACTTGACAACGAAGGAACTTGACAACTTATCAACGAGAAAACAGGCAAACTTGCCCAAAGGTGCGTCCCAGAATCAATGTCCCCCTCCCCCCTCAAACTGGAATTATTCCGTGCAGGGTGAGTGCAAGAGTGTTCCGTGCAGGGTGAGTGCAAGAGTGTTCCGTGCAGGGTGAGTGCAAGAGTGTTCCGTGCAGGGTGAGTGCAAGAGTGTTCCGTGCAGGGTGAGTGCAAGAGTGTTCCGTGCAGGGTGAGTGCAAGAGTGTTCCGTGCAGGGTGAGTGCAAGAGTGTTCCGTGCAGGGTGAGTGCAAGAGTGTTCCGTGCAGGGTGAGTGTAAGAGTGTTCCGTGCAGGGTGAGTGTAAGAGTGTTCCGTGCAGGGTGAGTGCAAGAGTGTTCCGTGCAGGGTGAGTGTAAGAGTGTTCCGTGCAGGGTGAGTGCAAGAGTGTTCCGTGCAGGGTGAGTGCAAGAGTGTTCCGTGCAGGGTGAGTGCAAGAGTGTTCCGTGCAGGGTGAGTGCAAGAGTGTTCCGTGCAGGGTGAGTGCAAGAGTGTTCCATGCAGGGTGAGTGCAAGAGTGTTCCGTGCAGGGTGAGTGCAAGAGTGTTCCGTGCAGGGTGAGTGCAAGAGTGTTCCGTGCAGGGTGAGTGCAAGAGTGTTCCGTGCAGGGTGAGTGCAAGAGTGTTCCGTGCAGGGTGAGTGCAAGAGTGTTCCGTGCAGGGTGAGTGCAAGAGTGTTCCGTGCAGGGTGAGTGCAAGAGTGTTCCGTGCAGGGTGAGTGCAAGAGTGTTCCGTGCAGGGTGAGTGCAAGAGGTGCAACAATGTATACACACACAAATTGTTGCAAGGCATCGAACCGGTTCTGCCTCAAGCTAATTCCTTACAATCGAAGAGCCTAAGAAACCAGTCGAGATGGTTAAGAAATCTGCCGTGTTCACTTACAAACACCCCCCCCCCCCGTGTTCACTCACTGACCAAGGCAACAAGCACAAGGCCTAATTAGAAACCACTGTGCAGTCTCTGTAATCTTAATTTAACAAACAAAATGGATGATCTGAGCATTTAATTATCTTCGTGTGGGATTTATTTCTTTTGAAGAGGGTCATGTTTCTATCAACATCAGTGGGCTGAAACTCTCACAGTGTTCAAGAGAGAACTCTATCAACATCAGAGGCCCGAGACTGTTCAACACGCTTCCACTACACATAAGGGGCATAACTGGCCGACCCCTCACAGTGTTCAAGGGAGAACTGGATAAACACCTCCAAAGGATACCTAATCAAGCAGGCTGTGACTCATACGTCAGCATGCGAGCAGTCGCGTCCAACAGCCTGGTTGACCAGTTCAGCAACCAGGAGGCCTGGTCAGAGACCGGGCCGCGCTGATCTTGAACCCCAGAAAAACCGCGGAGAGGTTTGTCGATTATTGAGGCAAGTCCTCAATAAATTACGCGCAGAATAGTAAACAAAAATATAAACAACTGCATTCTGGATCCGAAGAATATATTTGGTGAATTGGTAGCTTAGTAATGTGAGCATGTGTGCGTCACACACACACACACACACACACACACACACACACACACACACACACACACACACACACACACACACACACACGGGTGCGTACTCACCTATTTGTGTCTGCAGGATCGATCATTGACTCATGGATCCCGCTTTTCGATAAATCGGTTGTTTACAGCAATGACTCCGGTCCTATTTCCCTATCATACCTAGTTTTAAAATTATGAATAGAGTTTGCTTCTACAACCTGTTCCTTGAGTGCATTCCATTTTCTCACTACTCTCACGCTAAAAGAAAACTTCCTAACATCTCTGTGACTCATCTGAGTTTCCAGCTTCCACCCATGTCCCCTCGTTCTGTTACTATTCCGTGTGAACATTTCGTCAATTTTCACTGTCAATCCCCCTAAGTATTTTATACGTTCCTATCATATGCCCACTCTCCCTTCTATTTTCCCTCAATCAATCCGTATGACAATGTGTGTGTGTGTGTGTACTCACCTAGTTGTACTCACCTAGTTGTGCTTGCAGGGGTTGAGCTCTGGCTCTTTGGTCCCGCCTCTCAACCGTCAATCAACAGGTGTACAGATTCCTGAGCCTATTGGGATCTATCATATCTACACTTGAAACTGTGTATGGAGTCAGCCTCCACCACATTACTTCCTAAAGAGGGTGTGTGTGTGTGTGTGTGTACGCGCGGGCGTTCATTTTAAAAAGGTGTCTATTAAATTTCTGCACATGTACTGGGTACAAGTGACAGGATGAACAACCCAGCGGGTTTTCTTCCTATTGGGGAGTGTTGTACATGCTGCTATGGCGGTGTGTCCACTCACAAGATGAGTGGCGCTGCCCAATAAACTCGCCCCTCGGGGCAAAATTAAAAAAAAAAATGTATTACCATTTCTGGATTATACCTGGAGTTGGTACTGAGAGTTCTACTCTCCAAGCCCGGCCTAGGGCAAGGCTTGAATTGTGATAACTTGATCTAAAAGACTTGATCTAAAAATACAGTAATATGCAGTAAAACATATTCATTACAAGTCGGTTGGTCCGGTACTTCTTACGGGGGATACCTGCTTGCTTGATACCTACGTGATGGGGTTCTGGGAGTTCTTCTACTCCCCAAGCCCGGCCCGAAGCCAGGCTTGACTTGAGAGCTTGGTCCACCAGGCCGTTGCTTGGAGCGGCCCGCAGGCCCACATACCCACCACAGCCCGGTTGGTCCGGCACTTCTTTTAGAAAATAATCTAGTTTTCTCTTGAAAATGTCCACGGTTGTTCCGACAATATTTCTTATACTCGCTGGGAGGACGTTGAACAAACGTGGACCGTAGGGGGAATATCAAATTGTTTCTTGAACACGCCCATTTTTGTTCAGGCAATAATTCTTATATTTGGTGGATACAGAACAGCCATGGGCTACTGATATTCCGTACCGTGTTTCGTGTTGTCTGGTCGTGCCTTTGGCACCTCTACTCTTCACTAGGGCTTTAATGCAATTCCTACCATATCGTTCGCTTCAGTGTCTTCCATGTATATATTGTGATTACCCCTCTTCTCTCCTTTTCTGAGACGTCATTTTGAGTACAGAATGATGCCACGCGCATTATCCTGGGTTGTCCCAGAACAGTCAGAATTGTTAACATGAGAAAGGAACTAAAATTACCTTCAATTTACGAAAGAATAGCTCAACTTAGTACTATGTTTTGCGCCAAAACTTTGAAAAATAATGCCCCCCCCCCCCACAGCAATATTCAAATTAAATTGAGATCCATTCTAAACAATTCTGACTGTTCCCTCAATCCGCCGCAAAAAGCTCCCTACGTGTGTGGCTCAGTTGTTGTGCCTATAGTCTTCTGAAACTGAATGTGTCTCTTAACCCTGATAAAACTGTTCACTATATTCCCCCTTGGAAAGATGTGGAGGTCTCTCTGCATTATACCCCCAACAGTGTAAAATAAATGTATAACACTGAAATTTTGAGATGTATAACATTAAAAGCTATTGACAGTCATCTTCAAATTCTCAAACCGACTGAATCCTATGCCTTTACTGATGGCTCTGTGCAGTTAGGCACTGGTAGAACAGGTTGTGCATGTGCAGTGTATAAAGGGAATGAAATGATCATGTCTAGTACACAGAGATTAAACAACTGGGCAAGCACGACACAGACCGAGCTATTGGGCATTTATCTAGCCACTGAGTACCTTAAGCTCAATGGTGGTGGAGTTATTTTCTGTGACTCTAAAAGTGCTCTGCAGTCCTTAAATAACCCATCACAATGTATGTTGGAAGTAACTTGTAATGGAACGTAATTTTTGTCAATGATAATAACTCTTGTATAAAATTTGTGTGGATTCCATCCCATGTTGGAGTTGGAAAACATGACTTTGTAGATCGATTGGCCAATGAGGCTTACAAGGAAAAAAAACATTGATTATGACTTTGGACTATCTAATGCAATTATTAGAAACATACAAATTAAAGAAATTAATTCAGATTTAGAACTAAGAAATGCCCAGAGACCTTAAAGCTGCAGTATTAAAAGTTATGACAAGTTTTGCAATAATAGGTATTTGTATGGTCAGCACAGTAACCGAACCAGGCAATGTGATGTAGTCATTGTGGTAATTCGCATTGGCTATAGAAACATCTGGCAGGTTAGTGTGGCTGAGCCACTACCAGAATATTCAGATTGTAAACTCTGTGATAAAATATTGTTGAATGTGAAGCCGTAAAGGACTTTAGACCTCCTGGGCTCTTGTACCACCAACTGTGTAACTAGTTTATTGACTCTGGTGTTCTAGATGACATCCTAACAGTTTATCCAAAATTTCCTTGTCCATTTTAAAGAATGAAGAACAATTTATATTTATATTACTTCTAAGCTGCATCACCTATGAACCCATCCCTGCCCTTGTGTGGCAGTGCACAATAGAAAGTTGTTTTCACATATCCATACATTAAAACAATGATTGTAACCATGATATATATGTACTTCTGCCTACAGTTTAGACCTATTGTCTTGTGTATGACCCTATGTCCTGCGTGACAGTGAATACCAGCATTATCCTCACTTTAATAAGGCTTAATCGAAATCCTCAGATTAGGCAAAAGTGTAATTAATTTTGTCAATAAAGATGTTAATAATAATAATAATTTGAGACGGTCCCAATAGTTCAGGTTTTAGACCAGCAGGCGTGTGAGTAGCAGCAGGTGTGGAGGGACCAGCGCCCCGTGCTTCTCCTCCACCAAGAAACAGTTACCACAATCCCACAGCCAGCGGATGTGGTGACCGCTCTCCATGGAGCTGGTGTCGGCCACCATCACTCCCACCACTGCCTCTACCACCAACACTACTAACACCACGGCCTCTACCACCAACACTACCAACACCACTGCCTCTGCCACCAACACTACCAACACCACTGCCTCTACCACCAACACTACAACACCACGGCCTCTACCACCCCCACCAACAGCAGCAGTGCTCAAATATCGCCTAATGCGTTAACATCAACATCACCAGTACTAACATTACTCACACTAACATCAACACCACCAGTACTAACATTACTCACACTAGCATCAACATCACCAGTACTAACATTACTCACACTAGCATCAACATCACCAGTACTAACATTACTCACACTAGCATCAACATCACCAGTACTAACATTACCCACACTAACAGTGGGGGTGAGGGCGTGTGTATGGGGGGTGAGGGCGTGTGTACGGGGGTGAGGGCGTGTGTATGGGGGGTGAGGGCGTGTGTATGGGGGGTGAGGGCGTGTGTATGGGGGGTGAGGGCGTGTGTATGGGGGGTGAGGGCGTGTATTCACTTAGTTGTATTTTACGGGGGTTGAGCTTTGCTCTTTCGGCCCGCCTCTCAACTGTCAATCAACTGTTTACTAACTACACTAACTACTTTTTTTTCCACACCACACACACACACACCCCAGGAAGCAGCCCGTGACAGCTGACTAACTCCCAGGTACCTATTTACTGCTAGGTAACAGGGGCATTCAGGGTGAAAGAAACTTTGCCCATTTGTTTCTGCCGGGTGCGGGAATCGAACCCGCGCCACAGAATTACAAGTAGCCTGGTGGCACTATCCACCAGGCTACCTGGCCCCTAATGGGTGTATGGGGGTGAGGGCGTGTGTATGGGGGTGAGGGCGTGTGTGTGTGGGTGAGGGCGTGTTTACGGGGGGGTGAGGGCGTGTGTGTGGGTGAGGGCGTGTGTGTGTGGGTGAGGGCGTGTGTGTGTGGGTGAGGGCGTGTGTGTGTGGGTAAGGGCGTGTGGGCGTGTGTGTGTGGGCGTGTGTGTGTGTCTGTGGATGAGGGGCGTGAGCATGTGGGGGCGTGCTGGGAGCAGGCACTGCAAGTGCTGGTACACGTACCTGCCTCACTACGCCGCAGAATGTTAAGGGAACGAACAGGTTTCACTTACGTTTGCTGCGGGCGCCGCGTAATGAAATGGACGGTTACCTTACCAGGCGATGATTCCGGGGCTTAGCGTCCCCGCGGCCCGGTCCTCGACCAGGCCTCCTCGTTGCTGAACTGGTCAACCAGGCTGTTGGACGCGGCTGCTCGCAGCCTGACGTATGAATCACAGCCTGGTTGATCAGGTATTATTTGGAGGTGCTTATCGAGTTATCTCTTGAACACTGTGAGGGGTCGGCCAGTTATGTCCCTTATGTGTAGTGGAAGCGTGTTGAACAGTCTCGGGCCTCTGATGTTGATAGAGTTCTCTCTCAGAGTACCTGTTGCACCTCTGCTTTTCAACGGGGGTATTCTGCACATCCTGCCATGCCTCCTGGTCTCATGTGGTGTTATTTCTGTGTGCAGGTTTAGGACCAGCCCCTCTAATATCTTCCACGTATAGATTATTATGTATCTCTCCCGCCTGACCTCAAGAGAATACAGATTTAGGCATTTTAGTTGGTCCCAGTAGTTTAGATGTCTTACTCACGGCTATACATGAGCCGTGAGAATACATGACTTGACAATGAACCACTCAGGACGAGTACACATACACACACACACACACACACACACACACACACACACACACACACACACACAGGTAGCCAGGTAGCCTGGTGGATATCGCGCAGGACTTGTAATTCTGTGGCGCGGGTTCGATTCCCGCACCCGGCAGAAACAAATGGGCAAAGTTTCTTTCACCCTGAATGCCCCTGTTACCTAGCAGTAAATAGGTACCTGGGAGTTAGTCAGCTGTCACGGGCTGCTTCCTGGGGTGTGTGTGTGTGTGTGGTGTGGAAAAAAAAGAAAAAAAAAAAAAAAAAGTAGTTAGTGTAGTTAGTAAACAGTTGATTGACAGTTGAGAGGCGGGCCGAAAGAGCAAAGCTCAACCCCCGTAAAATACAACTAAGTGAATACACACACACACACTGCCGCATCATGGCTCTCTTTTGACGAGAAAGTTTCCGCCAGGGGTGTCGGGCACGGCAGCCGCCCTCCCCCACCCCACACACAGTTGAGCCAACTTATGAAAGCAACTCCTTCCTCCAGCCCACAGTGGCGTGAGGGTTGGCGCCCCACCACCCACAGTACCTCCACTCCTTCCCTCCCCGCACACACGAGCAACTCTACCTCCCTAGCAATTCCTTCCAGTCACCATTCCTCTGTGACGCCCCTGCACTCCGTATCCTCCCTCGAAGCCTTAATTTAATTAAGTTAACTCAGCACAACTCCCACACCCTCCACCTACCCCCAGTCATTAATTCCAGAGTACTAAGTTAGCTCAGCTTTCTCTTTTGCCCCAAGTACGCTCAGTCCCCCCCCCACTCCGTCTCAAGAACGCTCAGCACCCCCCACCCGTCCCAAGAACGCTCAGACCCCCTCCCCTCCCCAGAATGTTCAGTTCCCGCCCTCCCTCCCCCACACGTGAGCCCCCCAGCTACAAGCTCTGCCAACAGAGTGGGCGAGACGCTACCTGAGGCGGTTCCGGTAAGCCAGATTAATTGTGCCTCGCCCAGCCCGAGGAATCACCCGCCTCCCCACCAGAGTGTTCACGTACCACCACAATGACACACTGTTATGCCCAGCACAGCCGCCACTAACAATCAACCCGCCCCACCCCCAACTACCAAGATTCATCAAGTATTTACGCGTCTAATTACGACAACTGTACATCTTTCCTGAATTATGGCGACATAGTTTGCCTTGATTAAATAGGGTCAGGATGAACCAAGAAACTACTTGAGTGTACGAGCGTCGATCCTTGCCAGGAGATCCCTCCGAGCAAGTAACCTCTGCGGCACTCGTAGCGTTATGTAAACCGTAGATAAGGCAGGTTTTCTTGACCATGTAAACCGTAGTTAAGTCATGTTTTCTTCACTATGTAAACCGTACATACGTCATATTTCTTGACTGTAAACCGTAGATAAGGCAGGTTTTCTTGACTATGTAAACCGTACATACGTCATATTTCTTGACTATGTAAACCGTACATGTCATATTTCTTGACTATGTAAACCGTAGATAAGGCAGGTTTTCTTCACTATGTAAACCGTACATAGGTTTTCTTGACTATGTAAACCATACATAAGTCATGTTTTCTTGACCATGTAAACCGTACATAAGTCATGTTTTCTTGACTATGTAAACCGTACATAAGTCAGGTTTTCTTGACTATGTAAACCATACATAAGTCATGTTTTCTTGACCATGTAAACCGTACATAAGTCATGTTTTCTTGACTATGTAAACCGTACATAAGTCAGGTTTTCTTGACTATGTAAACCGTACATAAGTCAGGTTTTCTTGACCATGTAAACCGTAGCCGGAGTCGTCCTCCGGCGGCGAGTCTGTCTTACAGAATTACCTGGTTGGTTGATACCTGGTTGATGGGGTTCTGGGAGTTCTTCTACTCCCCAAGCCCGGCCCGAGGCCAGGCTTGACTTGTGAGAGTTTGGTCCACTAGGCTGTTGCTTGGAGCGGCCCGCAGGCCCACATACCCACCACAGCCCGGCTAAATTAAATGTTGTGTCCGTAACTCGTATGAAAATTTGTATTATATGTAAAGACATACATAATATAATTTAAATTGTAAGCAAATAAACTGAACATTACAACTAGGAGACGCCAATGAGTGAATCATTATGTCTCTTTCCGTAGCATTATTTTTTTGAGTGCTAAATATAGTTCACCCCCCCAAAAAAAGGTGTCAATTATTTTAGAAATTACAGTCTTTGTATATAATGTTATATATATGGTACAAAGATAATCATCTTTGTACCTTATATATAACAACTTTTTTGTAATAAAGTTTAAATAAAACATAACTGTTTCATTCACCTTGGGCACCAGGTGCCTGGAACACCCGACCTCTGACATAGGAGGCGGACTCTGTCAACTTTCTTATCTTACCTGGAGAGGGTCTCGAGTTCTACTCCCCGAGCCTGGCCTTGAGCCTGGTCCAACAGGCTTGTGATAACCTGGTCCAACAGGCTGTTGTTTGCAGCCGCCGGCAGGCTCACGTACCCATGAACCTATGGGTTAGCCTTAAAAAGATGATGGATGGCTGGGCAACTAACTGTTGCGCAGATGGGACGTGCCTACCTCCGTGGCTACCACTCAGCAGTTAGCTAGATGCCTCAGCATCCTTCTGCTTTTGACCACACACTGTGGGAGTGTGACGGGGAGAGAGAGGGAAGGGCTGCAGGTCCAGTTGTCGCAGGCTCGGGTGGCCAAGGTACCCTACATGGTGGCGCTTGGTCCTCCCACTGAGCTTCCTGGGATATTTCGCGGAAGGGAAGGTCAATACCAGGGACGGCACAGGCAACAGAGCGGATCTCTCACCTCAACCGTAACACTTAATTCATTCTTTACAACAAACCAAAAACTCATTTTTTGGGGGGTAATAAACATTTTGCACAGCAAACAAAAGCTGTTCATTGCAGTTCACATCCGAGGCAGCTCAGTATAACCTGAGTTCAATCAACGCCGTTCTTTGTGCAATATTTAACCAGAAATAAAACATATTTAAATCCTTATAAACTGAAGTTGAAGACATTATGCTCGCCCAAGGTGGAAATAAATTTAAAATTACTGGCCTTTATACTAATCAACATTTCAAGATCAGAGGACCAGTTTGAAGCTTATTGAAGAGCGGCCTTCCAGCACTGGGGGGCGGTCTTCCAGCACTGGGGGGAGCGGCCTTCCAGCACTGGGGGGCGGTCTTCCAGCACTGGGGGGGGGCGGCCTTCCAGCACTGGGGGGGGGGGGGCGGCCTTCCAGCACTGGGGGGCGGCCTTCCAGCACTGGGGGGCGGTCTTCCAGCACTGGGGGGGGGCGGCCTTCCAGCACTGGGGGGCGGCCTTCCAGCACTGGGGGGCGGCCTTCCAGCACTGGGGGGCGGCCTTCCAGCACTGGGGGGCGGCCTTCCAGCACTGGGAGGCGGTCTTTCAGCACTGGGGGGCGGCCTTCCAGCACTGGGGGGCGGCCTTCCAGCACTGGGAGGCGGCCTTCCAGCACTGGGAGGCGGCCTTCCAGCACTGGGGGACGGCCTTCCAGCACTCAGGGGCGGACAACCCCACAACGGCGCCCAACAATGCAAGACAACTCCGCCCCTAATTTTATGCACAGAATAATTTATCTGCGAGGCTTCATGGCTACGCCCGTCAGGTTATCCCCGACAAAAGTGGCCACGCCACGGAAACAAGGCCGCCTCACGTCATCAACGCCACACACCCGCTGAGGTCATAGCGGTCCTCAAGTATATGTATCTCCAATTAAACTAAGAAATCTTACTGCCTCTCTTTTTGTCATACATGTTTACACACATTAATTTGTTACGTTTTCAGATGTTATGTCGTATTGATGTTTTACACGCACGCGCGCGCACGCACGCACGCACGCACGCACACACACACACACACACACACACACACACACACACACACACACACACACACACACACACAGGTGAGTACAGGGGTGGTCTCGAAGCTGATTGGACAGCGTGCAGGTCTCGTAATCCTGTGGCCCGGGTTCGATTCCCGGACCAGGCAGAAACAAATGGGCAAAGTTTCTTTCACCCTGATGTCCCTGTTACCTAGCAGTAAATAGGTACCCGGGAGTTAGACAGCTGTTACGGGATCCTTCCTGGGTGTGTGTGGGGGGGGGGGGGGGGAAGTTAAGTTAATAGTTAGTACCAGTTGATTGACAGTTGAGAGGCGGGCCGAAAGAGCAAAGCTCAACCCCCGCAAGCACAACTCAATGGTGAATACAACTAGGTGAATACACACACACACACACACACACACACACACACACACACACACACACACACACACACACACACACACACACACACACACACACGCACGCACGCACACGCACGCACGCACACACGCTGATAATGTCCAAGCTGCAGTGACAGGTATCGCGTAACGTCACGTCCAAAATCTTAACTAACTTGCACGAAGAGAGGCATGAGCTACGAGGAAAGACCTCGAGTTAAACCTCGAGTCATTATTGGACAAAATATTTATCGGAAACGTGATTACTACATAAAAAAAATTAATAGAAAGGATCTAATGGATAGATGGGAAGAATCAGGATAGACTATTTGCAATGTGCACGAACAAGGGAAAGCAGAGGTTTTATAGATAATTGATTAAGTATCAACTGGGAGGAACTAGGAAGTATTGAAGCCAGACGGCATACACACACATGTTGGAAATGTTGATATTAAAGCAGGCCGTAAGCTTGGCCATTGCTCACCAGACGCTGGCAATTGTAGTAAGATCTACACACAAGTCGAATATGTTCTACCATAACAATATGGCCTGATGTAGGCTCGCTCAAACTACAAGCTGGCCATGATGGGGCACAACTGGTACGCCTCGCACTAGCACGACCCTCACCCGCACGCCTCGCACTCGCGCGACTCTCACCCGCGCGACTCGACTCTCACCGCGCCCGACTCTCACCCGCGCCCGACTCTCACCCGCGCCCGACTCTCACCCGCGCCCGACTCACCCCGCGCCCGACTCTCACCAGACGATGGGCTGCACAGATCCACACCATATTCAACAAGTAATAATAATTTTAAATTCGTCATTCGTGAAATGGAATAAAGAAGAGAAATTTTAACTACAACAGAAAAGTTAATTTAGCAAAAATTATCGTCGTCTCTCCTCCACACAAGATTTAATATTCCAAACTCCTATTACCCATTTAAAGATGACAAGATCATAAAACCCATTTAAGAGGTAGTTAAGACCCAATACCTATTTAAAAGAATAAAATTCTAATATCAATTTAGGAAATAAAAGTCTAATGTCAGAGACCGGGCCGTGTGGACGCTGATCCTCGGAATCGCCCAAGGCAAGGAAACGCCTGGTATCCGTTTAGATACAATACAATCCTAATGACCATTTAGAGAAAATCCTGATACTCCTTACCTTGCCTTGCGATGATTTCGGGGCTCAACGTCCCTCGGGCACGGTCCTCGACCAGGCTCTTCGTTACCTGCTTGATGGGGTTCTGGGAGTTCTTCAACTCCCCAAGCCCGGCCCGAGGCCAGGCTTGACTTGTGAGAGCTTGGTCCACTAGGCTGTTGCTTGGAGCGGCCCGCAGGCCCACATACCCACCACAGCCCGGTTGGTCCGGCACTCCTTGGAGAAGGAGTTTTCTCTTTAAGGTGTCCACGGTTGTTCCGGTAATATTCTTATGCACGCTGGGAAGGTGTTGAACAACCGTGGACCTCTGATGTTTATACAGTGTTCTCTGATTGTGCCTATGGCACCTCTGTTCTTCACTGGTTCTATTCTGCATTTTCTTCCATATCGTTCACTCCAGTACGTTGTTATTGTACTGTGTAGATTTGGTACTTTGCCCTCCAGTATCTTCCATGTGAATATCGTTGCTGGACTGGTCAACCAGGCTATTGGATGCTAGCAGCCGGTTTAAAACGTATTCGTTTAAAGATTCTAAATTCTACACACTCTCATATAATCTTCATACCTTAACAGAAATAATGAATTCCTGACACCCCGTTTAAAGTGAGCCAAATCCTAATATGAACTTAGATATACCGATACTGGTGGCAATTTGTAGTAGCATTAAGTGATATCTGTGGTATATCACTTAGTGTCACATTAAGTGATATCCCGTGCTCCCTAATGCCCAGAGTTTGGCAGTAAGTTAAGCACCAGACACGGCTATAATATGGCAACGTGCAGATCCATCACGCGTGAAATGTTGCACACACTCGCGTAGGAAGCAACTAACAACTAATGACAGCCTACCTTCCGGTGCGAGGCCTTTCATACTCTGTGAGACGATGCTCCGGCCACGAGGTGTTCAACCAGGATCATGTAAGTTTACTGAGATAATGACATACATCTCACAAGGACAGAGCACCTTAGACTATGTCCACCCTCGACTGTGAGCTAGAGAAAGTGAGTATCAACCCGGACCATTATTCAGGAGGTGCACTCAAGTCAGGGGTCGTGGGGTCAATAGTGGCAGGGGTCGTGGGGTCACTAGTGGCAGGGGTCGTGGGTCACTAGTGGCAAGGGTCGTGGGGTTAAGTGGCAGGGGTCGTGGGGTTAAGTGGCAGGGGTCATGGGGTCACTAGTGGCAGGGGTCGTGGGGTCACTAGTGGCAGGGGTCGTGTGGTTAAGTGGCAGGGGTCGTGGGGTTAAGTGGCAGGGGTCGTGGGGTCACTAGTCTGAACAGTCTCAGTTGAACAGTCTCGGGCCTCTGATGTTGATAGAGTTCTCTCTCAGAGTACCTGTTGCACCTCTGTTCTTCAACGGGGGTATTCTGCACATCCTGCCATGTCTTCTGGTCTCATGTGATGTTTTTCTGTGTGCAGGTTTGGGACGAGCCCCTCTACTACTTTCCACGTGTAAATTATTATGTATCTCTCCCGCCTGTGCTCAAGAGAATACAGATTTAGGCTCTTTAGTCGGTCCCATAGTTTAGAAGTTTTACTGAGTGGATTCTAGCAGTAAAGGATCTCTGCACGCTCTCCAGGTCGGCAATTTCTCCAGCTTTGAAAGGGGTTGTCATTGTGCAGCAGTACTCCACTCTAGAGAGCACAAGCGTTTTGAAAAGTATCATCATCGGTTATAGCATCTCTAGTGTGAAAAGTTCTTGTTTATCCAACCTGCCATTATTTTTGCAGTTGTGACGGGTACTTTACTGTATTCTTAAAGGTAAGGTCTTCCGACATGAGTACACCCAGATCCTTTACTTTGCCTTTTCGTTCCATGTTTGATTTGACGGAGTTTTGTACGTGGTTTCCGTTTTTAAATTTTATTTTTTTTTCCGTGTTGCGCCATGAGCTGGAACTTATCTTCGTTTAAACACCATATTATTTTTCTGTAACCCATAGAAAGACCTGGGACCAGATCTCACGAAGCAGTTACGCAAGTACTTATGAACCTGTACATCTTTTCTCAATCTTTGGCGTCTTTGTTTAGAATTATTAAACAGATAACGAGCTCCGAAGCACCAGGAGGCTGCCTTTAACAATAACAGTTGATTGGGAAGTTTTCATGCTCGTAAACTGTTTAATAAATGTAACCAAAGCCGTCAAAGATTGAGGAAAGATGTACGCGTTCATAAGTACTTGCGTAACTGCTTCGTGAATCTGGCCCCTGGTTTACATCTGATTGGAGGTTTGCTGAGTCCTCCGTGTTGTCTACTCTCACACTTTCACTCACGAGAGCAGTACATCTTTTCTTGACCCTGGCGGTTATGCCTATTAATTTCCCAGCTTGGAACATCTCAACGCTCTTAACACTAGGTTAGCTTCGGAGCTTCGGAGCTTACACACTGTTTAGTAAAAGCAACTAAGCCCCCATGATAGATGCAAGATGTACATGTTCGTAAACAGTTGCGTATATGCTTGATGGACCTCTGGCCCTGGCCATCACCGTGGACCAAAGTATACTTGCTAGTCATCCTGTAAACTACGATGGTACACTACTCTCCCGCAGTTGGTAGGCCTTAAGACCAACACAAAGTGAAACTAACACTCAACAGGCCATAACCACTCACAACAGGGGCACAACAGACCATAACCACTCACAACAGGGGCACAACAGACCATAACCACTCACAACAGGGGCACAACAGACCATAACCAGACTCACAACAGGGACCCAACAGGCCATAACCACTCACAACAGGGGCACAACAGGCCATAAACAGAGTTTGGAACGATGACACAACAAAACAATTAGTAACCACAATGGCGAATGGTTTGTCTTTATTTGGTAAGGTACCAAAACAAGGCAGTTACGAGGGCGGTACTAATTGGTTGGTGGTATTAAGGGCCATTACTTTGGTAAC
>WNGS01109635.1:17559835-17579957 GCA_020271785.1 Procambarus virginalis
CCACCACCACCAACCTCCACCACACTCACCACCACCACCAGCCTCCACCATCACCACCACCAGCCTCCACCACCACCACCACCACCACCTCCACTACACTCACCACCACCACCAGCCTCCACTACACTCACCACCACCACCAGCCTCCACTACACTCACCACCACCACCAGCCTCCACCACACTCACCACCACCACCAACCTCCACCAGACTCACCACCACCACCCCCAGCCTCCACCACACCCACCACCACCACCAGCCTCCACTACACTCACCACCACCACCAACCTCCACCACACTCACCACCACCACCACCAGCCTCCACCACACTCACCACCACCACCAACCTCCACCAGACTCACCACCACCACCCCCAGCCTCCACCACACCCACCACCACCACCAGCCTCCACCACACTCACCACCACCACCAGCCTCCACCACACTCACCACCACCACCACCAGCCTCCACCACACTCACCACCACCACCAGCCTCCACCACACTCACCACCACCACCACCAGCCTCCACCACACTCACCACCACACCACCAGCCTCCACCACACTCACCACCACCACCACCAGCCTCCACCACACTCACCACCACCACCACCAGCCTCCACCACACTCACCACCACCACCAGCCTCCACCACACTCACCACCACCAGCCTCCACCACACTCACCACCACCACCAGCAACACACTATCACCCATAACCTCATAAAAGCAACAAAAATGATCTAATATAAGCATAGGAGCCATCAACTTCAGACTTCTCAAGCACGGCTACTAACTTTTGGTATTAACTTTCAAGGTGTTTCACCGTGCTGTGAGTTTCTTCACTGGTGGTGGTTGATTAATAGAGGGTCTTGATCTCTCAGCTCGGCGCTGGGACACGCACGCGAGCCGCTGCTGGACCGGTACACGGTGCCTCTGTCACCGTAACAATGTGACAACTAATGTCTTTGCCAATAAATAGTCATCCAACATCAAGGCTACAATGTCCTCTTGACGTGATAATTCGAGTGTGCGCGCGAGCCCTTGCTTTACGTGCGCGTGAATGTACGTGGGAATGAGTGTGCGAATGTGCGCGTGCATGTGAATGTGCAAGCGTGCGTGCACAGGGGACGAAGAGGGAAGCGTAGGTTTAAAGAATGTATGGACGCATGTTTGCGTGTGGATAGGTATTATTATCACCCCAAGTTGAAGGCAGTGGACACGCTTAAGAACCTGTTCAACAGGAGTGCGTGAAGGGAAGACACTCATCAGGGGGGGGGATGTTATTTCTTAACATTAAGCTATATAGTGGTAACGGCTTAAGTGCTCTCTCGTGTTTACCTTAGCTCATCTTCAGGGAGATATGGAGGCAAGTGTGGAGGCGTCAACAGTGGCCGGCTGGCCGCCTCCACCTTCCTCATCCCGCCCAACAACAAAGGCAGGAAAAACTGCTCATTTGTTCCCGTTGAAGAATTACTCGCGAGCCTCCGCAGTACGCCTGCCATCCGTGACACTGCTCCTACAACAACCGTCCTCACCCTACAACCCCGCACACAACCATCAACACAAACACCAGTACACCGAGATGTAGGCCCGGGCCAATATTAACCAAAGGGGTCTCGCGGATAAACAGCCTTCCTCCAAGACCAACAACGATCAAGAGTGGATAAATATCTGGCGCCTTCCCCCAGCAACGCTCACCAGACAGTTATAGCACACCTTTGGTGAGCTACAGTAGCAGAGGCTTCACCGCGCCTACCACCACCACCACCATACTACTACCACCACAACCTACCTTGAACTTTCACCGATGACAACAAAGAAATGAGCGAGTTACTGAGGAAGCAGTACGATTCTGTTTTCAGTGAGCCACTAAACGCACTGAAGATTGATAACCCAAATGAATTTTTCATGGATATGATACCAACATCAAATCATATATCAGACGTCTAACTCACTACCATAAGCACGCAATATTCAACATCGCCTTTGCGGACGCAGCGATATTTATTAACTAGAGCATACCTTATATCATCTACCTTATAATGGTCCCAGATCAATATCCCCGCGGACCGTTCTCTGACCAGGCCTCCTGGTTGGTGAGCTCGTCACCCACACTCTTAGACGCGGGGAATAATTATGTCATTAGACTTAATAGTAATTGTCACAACATCAAGGAAAATTATAGACTGGATAACACAAAGCTTTCAAACAGGAGACGTCCAGACAATGCTGTTTGTTTTTAAGACCTTAAAGTGGACATTTATATCCAAATCCATTCAGTTTTACATCTAAATTATTGAAAATATTTAAAAGTATCATAATCTATCAGAAAAAACATTAGGAGAAATTGTTTCCAAATCCCCAAACTGAAATAATTCCTTACGATACAAGGGGGATAGTATGTACAAATGACTCCATTGAAAAGAAGGGGAATAATATGCACGGTTACCTTACCTTGCGAATATTTCCGGGCTCAGCGTCCTCGCGGCCCAGTCATCGACCAGGCCTGGAGGCCCCGCTAAGAGCTAAAGAGCCCAGACTCTTAAACACGACTTAAACACATCCCGACGATTACCTGATCGCTGAGGTGGTTTGATCAGGTAATCTGGTGTGGTGTTTGACAGCAAGCCTCAAGCGCCAGTTGTCTGTTGACTGATGAGACCACTAAGCAGGTTGTCTTCATCACACACCTGGCCAATATTACCATCTACTACGTCGTCATATTAAATACCCGAGGGTAGCACCAGGATCCTGGCGGGTAATACAACCAGGCTGTGGTGGAGGGTATGTGGGCCTGCGGGCCGCTCCAAGCACCAGCCTGTTGGACCAAGTTATCACAACTCGGGGCCAGGCTCGGGGAGTAAAAGAACTACCGGAACCCTCTTCAGGTATGCTCCAGGTAGCCACAACGTTCCCAGCCTAATACGTAGCTCCCAACACACCTCCGAGCACTGTACTAAACATAACTACAGTCAACCTGTTGTCTTTATAGCACGTCCCTTTATAGCAGTTTTCCCGTTCGTGGGTACTCTGGTTGGGTAGGTTAGGGCACTTTAGCACGACAGTCTCTGGTTGGGAACACTGGCGAGAAAAAGGCTGCTGACACAATTGCCATATCTTACCCACCCACCCCTCACCATCGTTGCCACACTAGGGCCTACCACCACCTGCTACTCGCCTGCTCAAGCACGGAGGGAACTTCAATGGACGGGCAGGTAACACTGAGGGGAGGGGATGGGGGACACCTGAGAGAGCAAGAGGGGGGTGGGGACACCTGAGAGAGCAGGAGGGAAGGACTTTGAACACTGATGATAAACTGTGGAAGCCAGTAAACAATCAACAGGGCAACAGACTATCTTGATATTCCCGAAAAATTGTAATTAATGATTTTTCTTGTCATCATTATTATTATAATACCAGCGAGGGAGTCGCCAGCACATGAAACACACACTAACTATGACCAGGATCAGAGCCAACACAGCACTAAGGGCAAACACAGTACATGAAGCAGCAGTACTACACCAAGCTATTTCTGAGCGCAGCGGGTCCGAGGAGGAGCCATGGACGCATCCTTCAGGCAGTGTACGTCTGACATCAGACATCGTCCCTGGTGCTCGGTGAAGGATGCAGGCGGGAGCGTGTGCACGTATAATGAGAGTCTCCGTCCCCGTCACACACGCGGCCAAAGGGAAGACAAGTCACACACTCAAAGGAAGCAAAGAACTTGGAGAGTTTGGAACTTCAAAACAAACGCGGGAAAGAGGCCATCAAACCAAGCCTGCTTTAACACAGCTACAACAACGTGGCACAAGCCTGCTTGATGAGTGATGCATTGATGGTTGATGATCTATGACACGACCACATGGTCATGTCAAAAAAAAAATCGGACAATTTTACTGGTGTTTAGAGTATAGTTGTGTAATGTTATCGTTCATGGAGTTGGTGGAGTACAGTTATAGTTGTGAGGTGTGTAGAGGAGTGTGCTCGCGGGCAGCGGCAGCACCCACACGGCTCCCTAACATGTATAACAATCACAAACAATACAGAGTCAGCAAAACACACTGAGCAATACAAGGAGAAACAGTCACCTGCTGAAGTAAATCATCCCACCTGCCACCTGCCAGAAGGATGCGCAGCTTATATCACAGAACACGAACGCGCAATATTTATTATTTCTAAACATTAACTCAAAATATCAACTTCAGAGACCTATGTTACAAGAATGGTGGTGGAGGTGGCAGGTGGTGGAGGTGGCAGGTGGTGGAGGTGGCAGGTGGTGGAGGTGGCAGGAGGTGGAGGTGGCAGGTGGTGAAGGTGGCAGGTGGTGGAGGTGGCAGGTGGTGGAGGTGGCAGAAGGTGGAGGTGGCAGAAGCAGGAGGTGGCAGCAGGAGGCGTCCGGCAGGGCTGGTGGAGACCACAAGGCCCAGGGCGGAGTGAGGCAATATTCTCCAGCAGGAGCCATCTTCCCTCCTGCCGGAGCACCTCCGCGCTCACTCCCCCCCCCCTCCTCCTCACGGACACCACCACCCACTCTCACAACCATTAGCCCCATTACCATCGTCATGGTATAACCTCAATGTCTATAGTATTTCGAAACTGTTCAAGTAACAAACCTCTGAACAATCTACCACCCGAGCATGCAACAATACTGTATAAGTACTCTTAATGACCCTCCTGGTTCTGTTACTGTAGTACGTCGTTACCAACACCCAGACAGCCCCCCAGGTACAACCACCCACCCGTCCCCTCTCCAAAATACCGCAAGCACCACCAATTCCGCTGAACTGACGAATCTGCAACACCCGCTACCGACCAACTTTCACTGAGTACCGCAAGCGTTACCCCCCCCCCACTACCTCCACACCCCCCCCACCTCCCTTCTCTAGGTCCTAAACCCCGGCCCCGCCATCCCCCTCTCCCTACCCTTACCTTACCCGTCCCTCCCCTTCCGCTTTACCTTCCTACTCCACCTTCTAACCCTCCCCCCCCTCCCCCCTTCCCCGTTATCCACTGTAGACTCTGACTCTCAGTCACCCCTTCCGCTATGTCACCCATTCTTTCTCGTTACGCTTTCCTCTCTCACTCCCTTCCCCACCCCTCTCTTTCCATCCCTCACCTTCCCTCGCCAAATCTCACTCCGTCCCTACCCACCCTCTCTCCTCCACCCTCACTCCATCCCTCACTCCACCATCATCCTTCCCTCCTCCTTACCCCACCATCACTAACTCCCATCCCTGGAGTATACCTGGAGCATACCTGGAGAGGCTCTCGGAAGTTCTTCTCCTCCCAGGCCCGGCCAGGGGCCAGGCTCGACTTGTGATAACTTGGTGCACTAGGCTGTTGTTTGGAGTGGGCTGCAGGCCCACATATCCACTACAGCCCGGTTGGTCCGGCATTTCTTGCAAGAACCTGTCCAAGTGCCTCTTGAATATATCCACCTTTGTTCCAGCAATATTTCTAATGCTTGCTGGGAGGGTGTTGAACAGCTGTGGACCTCTGATGTTCAGACAGTGCTCTCTGATTGTGACTATGGCACCTCTAGTCTTCACTGGTTCTATTCTAGAGGGCCAGGTCCCAGATTCTATACTCCACTAGAGGGCCAGGTCCCAGATTCTATTCTCCACTAGAGGGCCAGGTCTTAAATCTACACAGTAAAATAACAGCATACGGGAGTGAACGATATGGAAGAAAATGCAGAACAGAACTAGTGAAGAGCAGAGGTGCCATAGGCACAATCAGAGAACACTGTATAAACATCAGAGGTCCGCAGTTGTTCAACTTCCTCCCAGCGAGTATAAGAAATATTGCCGGAACAACCTGATATTCACGAACAACGATGAACTAATCAGAGACACTACGTACTCGAACCACAAGCTCATTGAAGTGCAAACTAACATTAATAACGGTAGTAGGCCCAAGAGAAACAACAAGCAAGAAGGGTTATTCAATAAATTCAATTTTAATAATAAAAGGATAGACTGGGAGAAAATAAAGAGGGAACTTAGAAACATTCAATGGGAAAATGTTCTAAGTAATAAAAATCCTACACAAGGAATAGAAAACCTGACTTCTGAAGCATATGAAGTCTGTCTGAAACATGTTCCTTTGAGAAAAGCCAGAAAGAGGTCCAACGTAGAATGGGAACACAGACGACACTACAGAAGGAAAAAATTAACGGAAATGCTTAAGCAGACACGACTTTTCATACAAAGGAATAATTTAAACAGGGAGATTAAAGAAATCGAACAAAGACTGAAGCATTCATATCAGACTGAAGAAAGGCAATTAGAACACAAAGCAATTCAAGAAATAAAGAAAACCCCCAAAATATTTCTTCACATAATGTCCGTTGAGGTCTGATAAAGACCTTTTGTGCCCTCTGTAATGCTTTTTTGCGCTACCGCTCACAGGATGAGTATGGGGTGCACAATAAACTAGCCGCCTCCGGCAGCAACAATAAAAATCTTACCATCCCTCCCTTCCAGGACAAACTAAGGAGTCAAAATTTCCAGAAGAAATTGACAAACATTTTGTACACAGATGCAGATGGCATTACAAATAGGAGGGTAGATGTAGGTAACTATCAGTAGAAAGTCTCAAGCCATTACGACTATATAGCACTTGGAAGGGATCAGGATAAGGATTAGGGATGGGACGGGGAAGGAATGGTACCCAACCACTTGGACGGTCGGGGACTGAACGCCGACCTGCATGAAGCGAGACCGTGGCTGTACCGTCCGGCCAAGTGGTTGACATACTGGAGTGAACGATATGGAAGAAAATGCAGAATAGAACCAGTGAAGAGCAGAGGTGCCATAGGCACAATCAGAGAACACTGTATAAACATCAGAGGTCCGCGGTTGTTCAACGACCTCCCAGCGAGCATAAGAAATATTGCCGGAACAACTGTGGACATCTTCAAGAGGAAACTAGACTGTTTTCTAAAAAAACGTGCCGGACCAACCGGGCTGTGGTGGGTATGTGGGCCTGCGGGCCGCTCCAAGCAACAGCCTGGTGGACCAAACTCTCGGAAGTCAAGCCTGGCCTCGGGCCGGACTTGGGGAGTAGGAAGTAGAACAACTACCAGAACCCCATCAAGCAGATATCAAACAGGTTATTCTGCATTTTCTTCCGTATCTTTTGCTCCAGTATGTTGTTATTCTACTGTGCAAATTTGGGACCTGGCCTTCAAGTATCTTCCATGTATATATTATTTAATACGTCTCGTCTCCTTTCCAGAGAGTACATTTTGAGAGCTTTGAGACAACCCAATAATTTAGATGTTTTATCGTGTCTATGCGTGCCGTATATGTTCTCTGTATTCCCCTCTAATTCAGAGATCTCTCCTGCTCTGAAGAGGGAAGTAAGTCCAGAGCAATACTCAAGACGTAACAGCATCTGTGATATAAATAGTATTAGCATTGCTGTGGAGTCTCTGGATTTGAACGTTCTCATAATCCATCCTGGCCGCCGCTATATTTGCTCGGTCATGTTCACTAAATGTCAGGTCGTCAGACATCATAATTCCCAGATGTTTTACATGTTGCAAATCTTCTATGAGTTGGTCCGATTGTGTCCTGTAACCTGTGTTTCGTTTAACTATCTCGTTTCCGCTATACCTCAGTACCTGGAACTTGTCACCGTTAAACATGTTATTTTCAGTTGCCCAAATCGAAGACATTATTATCTGCCTGCAGTTTTTCAATGTCTTCTACAGAGGAAATTGTCATGCTGATTTTTATATCATCTGCAAAGGATGACATGAAGCTGTGACTAGTATGTTTATCTATATCCGAGATAAGAATGCGAAATAGCAGTGGTTCAAGGACTGTGCCCGTGGGGTACAGAGCACTGAACTTGGGCTTCATCTTATTTGATTGACCGTCACTCTCTGCACTCTGATAGAAAGTTGAAACTCCAACGCCACACTTTACCTGTGTTCAAGAGAAAGAAAAGGAAATATCAGGGGAAAACACCAAGCCATCACGACTATATAACACTTGAAAGGTATCAGGATAAAGATTTGGGATGGAACGGAGGGAAAGGAATGGTGCCCAACCACTTGGATGGTCGGGGATTGAACGCCGACGTGCATAAAGCGAGACCGTCGCTCTACCTTCCAGCCCAAGTTCCTGGGTCGTGTTCAAGAGAGAACTCGATAAACACCTCCAAAGGATACTTGATCAACCAGCTGTTTCATACGTCAGGATGGGAGCAGCTGCGTCCAACAGCCTGGTTGACCAACCAACCAGGAGACCTAGTTGTTGGTCAACCAAACTCTTAGACGCCGCAACTCACAATCTGACATATGAATCACAGCCTGGCAGATCAAGTATCCACTAAAGGTACGCTGAACTTCCTTGTGTGAACCTCCCAAATTCTCTAGCATTAAATTGTTAAACATAACTGTTAGTAAGTGATTACATCAAAAGAAGGAATCCCTCGGTAGTAATTAAAGACAACAGGACGCCCTGGTTCCCTCCATGAACCACTGGCGTTCCCCTAATTAGTAATTATCAACACTCTTGTAGTAACTAATGTGTAATGGGGTGGTGGCAGCCGGGTTTCCCCTTTTTCCACTGAGCTTAAGCATGTCCTTGAACGGTACTTTTTCTCATCCTAATGTCATAAACAAGGATACAAAATACAGCACTGAATCATCATTTGCAGGTGACGCTAGAATTTTCATGCGAGTAGACAATATAGAGAACACGGCAAACCTCTAATCTGATGTTAATCAGGTCATTCAATGGGCCACAGATAGTAATATGAGGTTTAATGAAGATAAGTTCCAGCTCCTGCGCTATGGAAAAGACGAAAATATATAAGCGAAAAACCATATATAAAACGCAGTTATATCACACTATAGAACAAGATAGCAATATAAAGGAGCTAGAACACTGGGGCCAGATTCACAAAACAATTATGCAAGTACTTACGAACCTGTACAGCTTTTCTCAATCTTTGACGGCTTTGTTTACAATTATTAAACAGTTAATGAGCTCCGAAGCACCAGGAGGCTGTTTATAACAATAACAACAGTTGATTGGCAAGTTTTTATGCTTGTAAACTGTTTAATAAATGGAACCAAAGCCGTCAAAGATTGAGGAAAGATGAACACGTTCATAAGTACTTGCGTAACTGCTTCGTGAATCTGACCCCTGGTTCCCAAACTGGGGGTCATGGCCCCCTGTGGGGTCCTCTTCACAACATGTCACAACCTGTAATTTTACAGGTTATGACATCAAAGAGTAGGGGGTAAATAACCATCTTGTGGAGTGAGCTCACAGGATGCATTTTTTTTTAATATTGAATGTTAGACCAAGTTATCACAAGTCAGGCCGGGCTCGGAGAGTAGAAGAACTCTGGAAACCCTCTCCAGGTATGCTCCAGGTACCATTGGTTCTGTGCGGAACTAGTATTGCCAGGTTACACTTAACTGTAAATATAGTTTAGACTGTATAAGGAAATATATTTAAGAGCACCAGTGTGTGAACCGACAGTGATACAGTGGTCTCTCAGGTAGGGCTTGCAATGGTAGCAGGTGTTGCAATTTCATGCTCCATTAGGCCACATCATTATCGCAAAACTACAAACAGAATAATGACGTAATGTCGACACAACTCTAGCAAGGCTGATTAAGGCCTCAGTTGACTCACAGCGCACATAATGTATACATATACAATAACCTTCACGTGGGTCGGTCCATTCTTAATTTGTGAACAGACACCTGCTTTTCTAGATTAGCCTTTATCAGGCTAATCTAGAAATGTGCTCCCAGAGTGACGAGTTACGTTCCTCGGGCTCCCAGAGCGACGATTTGCGTTTTCCGAGCTCCCAGAGTGACGAGTTGCGTTCCTCGGGCTCCCAGAGTGACGAGTTGCGTTCCTCGGGCTCCCAGAGTGACGAGATGCGTTCCTCGGGCTCCCAGAGTGACGCGTTGCGTTCCTCGGCTCCCAGAGTGACGAGTTACGTTCCTCGGGCTCCCAGAGTGACGAGTTGCGTTCCTCGGGCTCCCAGAGTGACGAGTTGCGTTCCTCGGGCTCCCAGAGTGACGAGTTACGTTCCTCGGGCTCCCAGAGTGACGCGTTGCGTTCCTCGGGCTCCCAGAGTGACGAGTTACGTTCCTCGGGCTCCCAGAGTGACGCGTTGCGTTCCCCGGGCTCCCAGAGTGACGCGTTGCGTTCCTCGGGCTCCCAGAGTGACGCGTTGCGTTCCCCGGGCTCCCAGAGTGACGCGTTGCGTTCCCGGGCTCCCAGAGTGACGCGTTGCGTTCCCGGGCTCCCAGAGTGACGAGTTACGTTCCTCGGGCTCCCAGAGTGACGCGTTGCGTTCCCCGGGCTCCCAGAGTGACGAGTTGCGTTCCTCGGGCTCCCAGAGTGACGAGTTACGTTCCCCGGGCTCCCAGAGTGACGAGTTGCGTTCCTCGGGCTCCCAGAGTGACGAGTTACGTTCCCCGGGCTCCCAGAGTGACGAGTTGCGTTCCCCGGGCTCCCAGAGTGACGCGTTGCGTTCCCCGGGCTCCCAGAGTGACGCGTTGCGTTCCTCGGGCTCCCAGAGTGACGCGTTGCGTTCCTCGGGCTCCCAGAGTGACGCGTTGCGTTCCCCGGGCTCCCAGAGTGACGCGTTGCGTTCCTCGAGCTCCCAGAGTGATGAACTTTGAATCACAGGTGGAGCGACAAAAAAAATGATGCTCAAGGAAATGTTGCAACTGCTGGGCGGAGTCACGTCCGTGTGCAATCTACTTTTCGGTTTCATGTTAGGCTTCAGGCTTATTAACCTCTGGATGGTCATTAAGGCCTATCAATCTCTGGAGGGTTATTAAGGCCACCGACAATAGCTTACCGACTAACCAGCAAACACTTTATAATTTAGTCTGGACTACGTTCAGAACTAGTTAGATACCGAGAAACTGGACACACATCTGTTGTTCATATATATATATATTATACACGCTCGTATCAACTAACGTACCTCCTACTGACGCTCGTATCAACTAACGTACCTCCTACTGACGCTCGTATCAACTAACGTACCTCNAGAGGTTTGTGTTAGCTGGAGCTCCGATTATAGTAATATTATTACAGCAATAATGGAAGGATTAGTAAAGGAACTGGTGAATCTAGTTGGAGCTCTGAGGACAGAGCTGGATTCACTACGGGAGGAGGTTAGACAGCTGAAGCAACGTCAGGAAGAAACAAAGGAGGAGACCTCGTCTTGGCAAGTGGTAAAAGACAGGGGTCTTAAGAAGACCTTGGCAAAACCGACACCTAGCCTAAGGACTTCTAACGCATTTGATGTGTTAGAGGACGAGTGCTGTGGTGAACCTGTTGCTCAACGAGGAGCCAAAGGCAAAGTAACGAAGAGCATTGAAACGCAGGTCCCTCAAACTGCTCGTAAGGAAAAGGGAGAATCAAAGCGAATTTTGGTTGTGGGAGATTCTCAGGTGAGATATTTAGACAGAACGTTTTGTGCCAGAGATAGGGGGAACAGATTAAGGGTTTGCTATCCGGGAGCTGGAATTGGTGATATTGTTGGAAACATGAATGATATTATGAAGGGAAATGGGAACAAACCCATTATTTGTTTAGTGCAGGGGGTAATGATGTTGGGCGAGTTAGGAGTGAGGAACTAATACAAAGATTCAAGACAGCAATAGAATTAGTTAGGAGCAAGGGAGGAATCCCGATCATATGTGGCATTCTTCCAAGAAAGGGAGTGGGAAATGAATGGATGTCGAGGGCACTTGGTGTCAATTGCCGGCTGGAAAGATATTGCAAATCAAATGCAATATCTTTCATAGACAACTGGGAACACTTCTATGGAAGAAATGAAATGTATGCTCGTGATGGGGTGCATCTATCGAGAGCTGGGGTTGTTGCTGTTGCAAACTCGTTGGAAGAAGTGGTTAGAGGTGTTTGTTTGGGTTTAAACTGTTAGTAGATAGAGGTATGGGAATTGATTTGGAGGAAGGATGTAATAAAAGTATGTGTTTGCGGGAGAAAGGAATTGGCAAAATGATCAGGGAAAGAGAAGGGCCTCAAAATAACAATTCACTTAGGGTATATTACACAAACAGTAGAAGTCTAAGAAATAAAATTAACGAATTAAATGCTCTTGTCTGCACAGAAAAAATAGATATTATTGCACTTACCGAAACGTGGATGAATGTAGATAATAGAGAACTATTAGCTGAATATCAAATAAATGGATTTAAACTATTTCACACAGATAGATATATTAGACGAGGAGGTGGAGTAGCCATATACGTTAGGGACAATTTGAAATGTAGTCTCAAAGAGGGAATCAAAACTGAGCCACACACAGAAACATTTGGATAGAATTAAACGAAAAAGCAAATAATATTACAATAGGAGTTATATATAGGCCACCAAATTTAGACAGAATGGAAGCAAAGCATCTATGGGATGAAATATCTAGGGCATCTAGATCTAACAGTATTTATGTCATGGGTGACTTTAATTTTAGTGGAATAAACTGGTTGAACAAAACAGGGAATAGTGAAGCAGAAGATTTTCTAGAATTAATTGACGATTGCTTTCTTACGCAACACATTAAGGAACCAACACGGGAAAACAATATTTTAGATTTAGTGTTAACTAACAGGGAAACACAAATTAATGACATCGAAATAGGGAGTGAGCTAGGGAACAGTGATCACAAAGAAATCAGATTTAGCATAGAATGGAATAGACCTGTAGGAGAAAATTCTGTTAAAGTGCCAGATTTTCGAAAAGCTGATTTTAATAGCCTAAGAAATTTTTGGGTCAAATTGATTGGAAAGTCTTGGGTATGGGTGTGGGCCGGTCTTGGAGCGAGACATGAACCCAGCGATAGGTGATGTAAATGGGGATTTCGATGTGGATTCAATTTATAACGTATTTAAGAATATTCTAAACAAAGCACAGGAACGTAGTATACCACACAAATTGAATAGATCGATTACTAATGACCCAAAGTGGATAACAAAGAATTTGAAGAACCTTATAGGTAAAAAGAGAGCTTGGTACAAAGGATTAAAAATGGGGAGGTCACTTTAGAACAGGAATTCGTACAACTGGTTAAAATGTTAAAAAAGAGATAAGGAAAGCAAAAAGAAACTATGAAGTTCGTATAGCAGGGCAAGCAAAGACAAATCCTAAAGGTTTTTTTCAGTTATATCGAACTAAGACTAGGGAAAGGATAGGTCCATTAAAAACTGAGACAGGTCAAATAACAGATAGTGATGAAGAGATGAGTAGTATTTTTAACAAATATTTTGTATCTGTATTTACTAAAGAGGAACTTAACAATATGCCTTCAGCCGAACAAGTCTATGTGGGTGGGGACGAGGACAGGTTGACGAGTTTAGCAGTTACCAGGGAGGATGTTCTTAAACAAATAGTAAAACTCAAACCAAACAAATCCCCAGGGCCGGATGAAGTGTTTGCCAGGGTGCTGAAAGAATGCAAAGAGGAGCTTTGTGACCCACTGTCAATCATATTTAATAAATCAATAGAGTCAGGCAGAGTGCCAGAGTTTTGGAAAGTTGCTAATGTGATACCAGTTTTTAAGAAAGGAGATAGATCACTTGCGTCTAACTATCGACCAATTAGCCTAACGTCTATTGTGGGAAAGTTACTCGAATCTATAATAGCAAATAAAATTCGTCTTCATCTTGAAAAACATAAATTAATAATTGAGTCGCAACATGGTTTTATAAATGGCCGTTCATGTTTAACAAATTTGTTATCTTTTTATTCTAGCATAGTTGAGGCAGTTGATAGTGGTAAGGATTGTGATGTTGTGTACCTTGACTTTAGCAAAGCTTTCGATACAGTGCCACATGAAAGACTGATTAAAAAGATAGAGGCTCATGGTATTGGGGGTGCTATATTAAGCTGGATTAGGGCATGGCTATACCAAAGGAAACAGAGAGTTAGTATAAATGGAGTCAAGTCAGAGTGGGAAAATGTTGTAAGTGGAGTGCCTCAAGGCTCTGTCTTGGGACCTCTGTTGTTTATAATATATATAAATGATTTAGATTCAGGTTTGAGTAGCAACATTTGCAAATTTGCCGATGATACGAAAATCGGTAGGGAAATTAATTCGGAGGAGGACTCACTATCACTTCAAGTTGATCTAGATAGGGTTTTGAAATGGTCAAAGGACTGGCAGATGCAGTTTAATGCTGATAAATGTAAAGTTCTGAGGCTAGGTAATGATGATAGAGTTACAAGATACGAGCTAGATGGTGTTGAGATTGCGAAGTCGGATTGCGAAAGGGATCTGGGAGTTATAATTAGTAAGAATTTAAAACAAAAGGATCAATGCATAAATGTTCGTAATAAGGCAAATCGGACACTCGGATTTATTAATCGCAGCGTAAGTAACAAGACACCTGGTGTGGTTCTCAAGCTATATCTTGCTCTGGTTAGGCCCCATTTAGATTATGCAGTTCAGTTTTGGTCGCCATATTATAGAATGGATATAAATTCACTTGAACGTGTCCAGCGTAGGATGACTAAGTTAATTCCCCAAATTAGAAATCTTTCATATGAAGAAAGATTAACAAAGCTTAATTTGCATTCACTGGAAAGGCGAAGAGTTAGGGGTGACATGATAGAGGTTTACAAGTGGATGAATGGACATAACAAAGGGGATATTAATAGGGTATTGAAAGTATCAACACAGGACAGAACGCGAAACAATGGGTATAAATTGGATAAGTTTAGATTTAGGAAAGACTTGGGTAAATACTGGTTCAGTAACAGGGTTGTTGATTTGTGGAACCAATTGCCGCGTAACATTGTGGAGGTGGGGTCCCTCGATTGTTTCAAGCATGGGTTGGACATATATATGAGTGGGATTGGGTGGTTATAAATAGGAGCTGCCTCGTATGGGCCAATAGGCCTTCTGCAGTTACCTTTGTTCTTATGTTCTTATGTTCTTATGTTCTTATGTAATATTGGGTTCGCCAAATTACCCAAAGCCACAACAGTGTCGCTGGGAACGTCGACTTCCTGTGATGTCCCCTGCCACTTTGTTGCCTCTAATTTCGGTAAAAAATCATATTATTTCAGAGTATAACATGTTTGTTCATGTTCTACATGCAGCACCAACATTACAGGGAGTAAATATATCAGCGTTCTTCATTACTCATGTAATGCTAGGAAGCTTTAGGTAGCGTTGGGTAGCTTTGAGAAGCTTTGGGTAGTTTTGAGTAATTAGACGGATCGCCTTGTAGGAGCTTCCGAAGATCAACGTCCCCGCGGCCCGTTAACAGGCTGTTGGACGCGGCTGCTAGCAGAACGACGTATGAATCACAGCCTGGTTGATCAGGTATTATTTGTTGGTGTTAATCAAGTTCTCTCTTGAACACTGTGAGGGGTCGGCCAGTTATGCCCCTTATGTGTAGTGGAAGCGTGTTGAACAGTCTCGGGCCTCTGATGTTGATAAGAGTTCTCTCTCAGAGTACCAGTTGCAACTCTGCTCTTCAACGGGGGTATTCTGTACATCCTGTCATGCCTTCTGGATTCATATGATGTTATTTCCGTGTGCAGATTCGGAACCAAACTCTTTATAGTCATTACCCCTTTTTCATATAGCATCCTTACCAACGGCTCCCTACATTCAACATTAAAAAAAATTTGCATCCTGTGAGCTCACTCCACTAGCTGGTTATTTATACCCTACTTTTTGATGTCATAACCCGTGCTATGCCTCAACTTATTGCACCCCCCCACCCCCTCTATATGTTGCGAAAAGGTCCAGGTCCAAATAGGGAGCCATGGCCGCCAATTTGGGAACCAGTGTTAGATCCTTTATACTGGTATTTTGTTCTAGTGTGATACCTACTTGATGGTAGTTGGGATACCTGCTTGATACCTGCTAGGAGTTCTACTTCCCAAGCTTGTGAGAGCTTGTTAACTTGTGAGAGCTTGGTCCATCAGGCTGTTGCTTGGAGCGGCTCGCAGGCCCATATACCCACCACAGCCCGGTTGGTCTGGCACTTCTTGAAGACCCTATGACTGATTTGACTGCGTTTTAAATATCGTTTCCGTTTTTAAATTTTAGATTTTTCCATAGCACAGAAGCTGGAACTTCCCTTCATTAAAGATCATATTATTGTCTGTGACCCATAGAAAGACTTGATTAACATCAGATTGGAGGTTTGCCGTGTCCTCTATATTGTCGACTCGCATAAAAATCTTAAGCGTCATCTGCAAATGACGCTGACTACAGTGCCTTGTCTATGACATTTGGATGAGAAAAGGTACCGGAGTAAGTATACCTGTGTCGGAAGACCTTACCTTTAATGAACACAATAAAGTAGCCGTCACAACAGCAAGAAAAATGACAGGTTGGATAACAAGAACTTTTCACACTAGAGATGCTGTACCGATGATGATACTCTTCAAGATGCTTGTGCTCTCTAGAGTGGAGTACTGCTGCACAATGACAGCCCCTTTCAAAGCTGGAGAAATTGCTGACCTGGAGAGCGGGCAGAGATCCTTTACTGCTAGAATCTACTCAGTAAAACATCTAAACTATTGGGACCCACTAAAGAGCCTAAATCTGTACTCCCTTGAGCGCAGGCGGGAGAGATACATAATAATTTACACATGGAAAATAGTAGAGGGGCTGGTCCCAAACCTGCACACAGAAACAACATCACATGAGACCAGAAGACATGGCAGGATGTGCAGAATACCCCCGTTGAAGAACAGAGGTGCAACAGGTACTCTGAGAGAGAACTCTATCAACATCAGAGGCCCGAGACTGTTCAACACGCTTCTACTACACATAAGGGCCATAACTGGCCGACCCCTAACAGTGTTCAAGAGAGAACTGGATAAGCACCTCCAAAAGATACCTGATCAACCAGGCTGTGACTCATACTTCAGGCTGCGAGCAGCCGCGTCCAACAGCCTGGTTGACCAGTCCAGCAACGAGGAGGCCTGGTCGACGACCGGGCCGCGGGGTCGCTGAGCCCCGAAATCACCCCAAGGTAAGGTATCACCCAATCATTACCCCCCGCTTCCACGCATCGCCCGTCATTATTCCCAGAATTCCCTTCGTTTACCAACCAATCATCATTTTATCGTTTTTCCTTCAATTATACAACTATTCATCTTTTGCTTCCACAACCGACCCGGTCATCTTGGCTGAGCTGGTTAACACCTCAGCTGGGAAGGGGTCAGGATAAGGATTTGGGATGGGACGGGGAGGGAAGGAATGGTGCCCAACCACTTGGACGATCGGGTATTGAACGCCGACCTGCATGAAGCGAGACCGTCGCCCTACCGTGCAGGCCAAGAAATTGAAATTGAAATAAGTTTTTTGATGTAAAATACAAAGGGATGAGGTAGCTCAAGCTATTCTCACCCGTTCAGTACATCGTGTTAATACATACATACACACACATCACAAACAATAAACATATTACCAAACATTCTGAGAGATAAACATATACATTTCCTCCTTCACAAGTAGTGCAGCCCAAGTGGTTGGGCTAGGAGGGAGGAAGATGTAGGTCGGGGGTGAATCTTCAGACATAGGCTGATGAGCAATCGTCGATGTTTTGACCTCCGTCTTTCCCTTCCCTGTGTGGAAAGGTCTCAAGTACCCCATGACGGGTGCCCTCCGGACGCCTCAGGGTCACTCAGGTAATATTGCCAGGAACCCAACAATAACCTTAAAGAAAGGCGCATTATACGCAAGTGCGTCGATCAAAAGTGACAATGTCCCGACAAAGGCCCTAATCTTTAGCCACGTTATTGTGGCTCATCGCCTCCAGTGACCCTAATGTTCGCGTGGCGGGGCTAACCCCTGAGGGCACGAGGCTGCCTTCCGTGTGAGGCAGTGAGTGGGCTTTGTTGACCAGCTTTAGAAAGAGATTTCAGAGGAATTTTATTATATCATGGTCAACTAAAACACGCAATTAATAATTAGATCCAAAGTTTCCTCGAGAAACAAGCACTGCCCGATCTTTGGACAGGCCTCCAGGTTGATGGTCTGGTCAATCAGGCTGTTAGACTTACTGTAAATATATAGCTCTTGAAATAGAACATTCTCTGTAACTAGCTGAATTGTAATTATAAGGTATGAAGGATAGATGAAATTGTTTATGTAATAATCTCTGTTAAGGTCTGGTAAAGACTTTTGTGCCCTGTAATGTTTTTTGCGCTACCGCTCACAGGATGAGTATGGGGTGCAGTATAAACTAGCCGTCTCCGGTGGCAACAATCAAAACCTACATCCCTTAATATTTGACTCTTTGAATGGAGGCCTGGTCGAGGACCGAGGGTGGGGACGCTAAGCCTCCAAATCATCTCAAGGTAACCATCTTAAGGTAACCATCTTAAGGTAACCCTCTCAAGGTAACCCTCTCAAGGTAACCCTCTCAAGGTAACCCTCTCAAGGTAACCATCTCAAGGTAACCATCTCAAGGTAACCATCTCAAGGTAACCATCTCAAGGTAACCATCTCAAGTAACCATCTCAAGGTAAGGTACATGATGGTCAACAAGTGGAAAGTACTGGAAATAGATACGGCGAAAATTAACACCAGGAATCTTAAAATCGAATCAGGAAGTAATAGTCTTGAAAGTGTGGAATAACTTAAAGAGCAAGAACTCGCTTCCAAAGTTAAGTGTTGGGTAAGCCAGTAACACATCCAATACCAGTAACACCACCACCACTACCTCATACAAAAGGCACTATACCAGCATCCACTATACCAACACACACTATACCAACACCAAAGCACTAATCCCGCCTCGCACCTAACTTACAGCAACAGTCTGAACATTTCTTGTGGCACCCAAAAAATTCTTATTCATTTGCTGTAAAGAAAAACGTAATGGATCGGGCGAGCAGTGTTGACGAAGGTACCGGACCTCCAGGATGGCACTCCAGCTGTGGCACATCCAAGCTGTGACATTTCTACACTACAACAAATTCAACCTGTTCTAGTTCTAAGCTGCAACACTTCTAGTATCTAACACAACAGTGCACAGGTGCACAGCAACATCATTACAGGTCCAAAACCCGCGTCAGTGTTCCCCCTAGCCAGCCCTACATGGTGCTGGGCGTGGGAGCAAGGTTTCCGGCCAGGGTTGGGTCTGGAAGACCAGTTTATGTTAAGACAGGAAGGCGTGGGAGGAGTGGAGGCTGGGTTTCCGCCTCCATCTACCAACAAAGACCGCCAGAGGGTTTAAAGGTAATTAACCTGTAGCTGAGGGCCATGCTTTCATGGTGGTAACTCAAAGATCGGTGAAACTGTTGCTGGCAGCGGTCCGCAGGCCCACACACTCATCATACCCCGACTGATGTGGCAACTCTATGCCCGAACTTGTTCAATTTCTCTTGAGAATTTTTACTTGTATTCGAGCAATGTGAAGGAAGGTTGGAAAGTTGTGGGCCTCTGATGGTCTGTGTTTTTTTATTGTGCCTATGTCACTTCTTCTCTGAAGTGACAACAAAACACAAAAGAAGTTCCGGACCAACTGGCTGTGGTGGGTATGTGGGCCTGCGGGCCGCTGCAAGCAACAGCCTGGTTGACCAAACTCTCACAAGTCAAGCCTGGCCTCGGTCCGGTCTTGGGGAGTAGAAGAACTCTCAGAACCCCATCAACCAAGTATCAACCAGGTATCAACCATAAGGTTTCATTCTCTGTCTGGCTCTAAGGTGTGCTTATTTGGGACCTTGGGACATCGCTTCTAAGTATCTTCCATGTAAGTACTCACCTAGTTGTGCTTGAGGGGGGTTGACCTTTGGCTCTTTGGTCCCGCCTCTCAACCGTCATCTACTAGTATACGATTCCTGAGCTTCTCGAGCTCTATCATATGTACATTTGAAACTGTGTATGGAGTCAGCCTCCACCACATCACTTCCTAATGCATTCCATTTACTAACTACTCTGAACCTGAATGTTCTTCCTAATTTGTCTGTGGCTCATTGGGTACTCAGCTTCCACCTGTGTCCCCTTGTGCGTGTGCCACCCGTGTTAAATGTTCCATTCTTGTCTACCCTGTCCATTTTTCCTGAGAATTTTGTATGTAGTGATTATGTTTTCCCCCCGAGCTCTTCAGTCTTCCAGGGACGTGAGGTGCAGCTCAC
>WNGS01109635.1:17590922-17609130 GCA_020271785.1 Procambarus virginalis
TGTGAGGGGTCTGCCAGTTATGTCCCTTATGTGTAGTGGCAGCGTGTTGAACAGTCTCGGGCCTCTGATGTTGATAGAGTTCTCCCTCAGTACCTGTTGCACCTCTGTTCTTCAACGGGGGTATTCGGCACATCCTGCCATGTCTTCTGGTCTCATGTGATGTTATTTATGTGTGCAGGTTTGGGACCAGCCCCTCAATTATTTTCCACGTGTAAATATTATGTATCTCTCCCGCCTGCGTTCAAGGGAGTACAGATTTAGGCTGTTTAGTCGGTCCCAGTAATTTAGATGTTTACTGAGTGGATTCTAGCAGTAAAGGATCTCTGCACGCTCTCCAGGTCAGCAATTTCTCCAGCTTTGAAAGGTGCTGTCATTGTGCAGCAGTACTCCTCTAGAGAGCACAAGCGTTTTTGAAAGTATCATCATCGGTATAGCATCTCTAGTGTGAAAAGTTCTTGTTATCAAACCTGTCATTTTTCTTGCAGTTGTGACGGCAACTTTATTGTGTTCTTAAAGGTAAGGTCTTCCGACATGAGTACACCCAGATCCCTACATTGCCTTTTCGTTCTATGTTATGATTTGCCTGAGTTTTGTACGCGGTTTCAGTTTTTATATTTCATTTTTTCCATAGCGCATGAGCTGGAACTTATCTTCGTTAAACACCATATTATTTTCTGTAGCCCATAGAAAGACCTGATCTACATCTGTTAAGGTTGCGCCGTGTCCTCTATGTTGCCTACTCTCATGAAGATCCTAGTGTCATCTGCAAAGATGATACAGTGCTATAGGTTGTGTTCTTGTCTATGTCCGATATGAGGATGAGAAAAAGTACTGGAGCAAGCACAGTACCCTGGGGGACTGAGCTCTTCACGGTTGATGGGCTGGATTTTATTTTGTTGACTATTACACATTGGGTTCTGTAGTCAGGAAATTGTAGATCCATCTGCCTATTTTTCCGGTAATTCCTTTTGAACGCATTTTATGTGCAACAACACCATGGTCACATTTATCAAAAGCTTTTGCGAAATCTGTGTAAATTACATCAGCGTTTTGTTTGTCTTCCATAGCATCTAATGCCATATCATAGTGGTCCAGCAACTGCGACAGGCAAGAGCGCCCTGTTCTGAAACCATGTTGTCCGGGGTATGGAGATGCTGTGATTCCATGTATTTTGTGATCTTACTTCTTAGCACTCTCTCAAAATTTTTTATGATGTGCGATGTTAGTGCTATCGGTCTGTAATTTTTTGCCTCTGCCTTATTTCCTCCTTTATGGAGTGGTGACATACTAAAACGCACTCTGCTGTTTTAGTATGTCAGGGATAACGCCAGTATCTAGGCTGTCTCTCCACAGAATGTGAAGGGCCTGCGATAGTGTTTTTTTTTACAGTTCTTGATGAATATAGAGTTCCAAGAATCCGGACCTGGTGCAGAGTGCATAGGCATACTGTTTATGGCTTCTTCAAAGTCCAGTGGGGATAGGGTGACGTCTGATATATGATTTGATGTTGGTATCATATCCATGAAAAATTCATTTGGGTTATCAATCTTTAGTGCGTTTAGTGGCTCGCTGAAAACAGAGTCGTACTGCTCTCAGTAACTCGCTCATTCTTTGTCGTCATCGGTGAAAGTTCCATCTCCCTTTCGCAGGGGCCCGATACTAGATGTGGTTTTTGATCTTGATTTTGCATAGGAGAAAAAATATTTCGGATTTCTCTCTATTTCACTGATGGCCTTTTGCTCTCTTTGCCTCCCTGGGTTTGTATGATTCTTGTAGCTTGAGTTCAATTGTTTCTGTTTCTCTACCTAACCTTCTTCGCCGTTCTTGAGACAGGGTGCGACTCTCAAGTTGTTCCGCGATTCGTTTCCTTCGCCTATATAGGGAACGACGTTCCCTTTCCAATCTGCATCTCTCTTTTTTTTCTTAGTGGTATGGGGGTTTGAACATATTTCTAGTGCTCTGAGCTTATATTTTCCAGGCACTGGTTCAGGTTTGCATTTTCTAGCTGTTTTTCCCAGTTTATTTCCAGTAGTAACACATTATGCACGCGCAATCACAATCTAGAAATACCAACAAAATAGTGTCACCCGTCCTTGCCCTATACACCATATCTTCCTTTATCATACCTTGCCCTATACACCATACCTTCTTTTACCATACCTTGCCCTATACACCATACCTTCCCGCGGCCTGCTCGTTACTATCAATAAGACATTTAGTAACAACATTTAAGAACCAATGTAACACCATTACTAACTATAATAGTTTAAGGAATCGAATATTAATACAGGAATTACAGTAAAATTAAATTAGTTTGACATGGGTATACTTACATACTCTCCCGGGCAGGTGTAGAGGAGCAGGCCCGACTTGGACCTCAGTAAGTGTAGGTAGGATGAGCAGGCAGGTGCCTCACCTCTCACAAGTGCCACAGTGTAGCCTCGTCTCTCACTAGTGCCAGAGTGTAGCCTCTCACTAGTGCCAGAGTGTAGCCTCTCACTAGTGCCAGAGTGCGCGTTGCTGACACTTGTACAACACGAGTGCTCGCCACTGGCATGGCACAAATCAACTCCCTAACATAGGGACTATGACACACGCACGCTGGCCATCAACACAAATGTTGTAGTTACCAAATCTCGAGACAGACTGAGGGGGAAAGAGGTTCTTGCCGAGATCTGATCACTGTCTGGACCGTGTCCAAAGAGCATCCCACGACGACAAAAGACTAAACAATATTGAGACACTATTCAATGCCACTTGTTTATGTTAAGGTCACTTCGGTCCCTCTACCAACAGAAGTCTATGGTTCGAATTGAGCATTCATATAACGTAACAAGTCATTCATCTCCGAAAACCAACTAGTATTTTTTTAACGTCTGTAACAAAGTATATTTCACGGAGCAGTTTTTGTCGGGCGAAGCTTCAGTGATGATTCTTTAAGTATGACACTAGCGGGAACTTTCAGATAATTTCTTACCTGTGTCCTTGTGATTCTGCCCTACATGGAACATCGTTGAGCAGGGAGCCTCTTTGTTTCTTTCTCAGATAACTGAACACTGGGCAGTGGAGTCGCCTTATAAGACATGCAAATTGGCAGCGGGTTCGTGAACCAGGTAATGGAGCTTCTCTTAACACAGACTGTGGTAGCGGCGCGGCGTTCTTGCTACACCCCAACTTGCGGCGACATTTTCGCTTGAAGAACTAAACTGCAGATAATGGAGGTCTTTAAACATTCCACAGACCCCCCGACAGGTGGTGGTCTTTCTTGATCAAGCTCAAAAGCCATTCTTGAACAAACCGTAGGCAGTGGGGTCTTTCCAACCAAGACAAGACCCTAGGCAGTGGAAGTTTCGTTGTCAGGTTACAGTTCTATTTCTACACTAGAGTCCTACACTCACTTAACATTCCCTCAGTCTCCAGTTCATGACAGGGGTAACAGGCCAAAGCCAGCCATTTACACACACACTAAAATATAAAAATCCTGAAAAGAGGAAAACGTTAGGCAATACATCACACACTCAAGCCAGTGACATCACGCACTCAAGCCAGTGGCATCACGCACTCAAGCCAGTGGCATCACGCACTCAAGCCAGTGACATCACGCACTCAAGCCAGTGACATCACGCACTCAAGCCAGTGACATCAAGCACTCAAGCCAGTGACATCACGCACTCAAGCCAGTGGCATCACGCACTCTAGCCAGTGGCATCACGCACTCTAGCCAGTGGCATCACGCACTCTAGCCAGTGGCATCACGCACTCAAGCCAGTGACATCAAGCACTCAAGCCATTGACATCAAGCACTCAAGCCAGTGACATCAAGCACTCAAGCCAGTGACATCAAGCACTCAAGCCAGTGACATCACGCATTCAAGCCAGTGACATCAAGCACTCAAGCCAGTGTAACACCTCAACAGAGATGGTCGCACCAAGTGCAGCAACTAAAGATCTTCTAAACACAGACAACACGTTCTTGTAGTCGAAGTTGTGACCATCAGAGTTGCTGTCGATACTTTTAATGTGATTGATCATTGAAGTTGTAATTACCAGAAATGTAATGATGCTGGGAGTAATAAGAGAGGTTGTGATTACCGAGGACGTGGTTGTAATAGACTAGGGGTTTCATTCAGAGTGTTTGATACTAAACAGGTTGTAAACTTGTAATGACTGTGGCTGTAATGAAGGTGATGAATTTATGGTAATTGCAATTTACTCTAAAGAAGGTGGTCATTTTCACAGTGATTGTAGTTGATGGTAATCAACGGGGAGTTGTAATCATAGTGATTGTAATTCTGTACGTAATAAAGGGGTTAAAAGCAGCACACATACATGACTTAATTCAGGAGGCCTGGTAGGAGACCTGGTCGGAGGCCTGGTAGGAGACCGGTCCACATGGTGCATACGATAAAAGTTATACCAGTAACACCAGAGACACTATTCTTCACTACAAGCTTACGCTACAATCACGCTTGTATATATAACATCTAGCTTAATACAATATACATCCTGTAAATATATATATATATATGCAAACAAGCCTGAATGGTCCCCAGGACTAGATACAACTGAAAACATATATATATATATATATATATATATATATATATATATATATATATATATATATATATATATAATATATATGTTTTCAGTTGTATCTAGTCCTGGGGACCATTCAGGCTTGTTTGCATATATATATATATATATATATATATATATATATATATATATATATATATATATATAACGTACTGGAGTGAACGACATGGAAGAAAATGCAGAATAGAACCAGTGAAGAGCAGGGGTGCCATAGGCACAATCAGAGAACACTGTATAAACATCAGAGGTCCACGGTTGTTCAACATCCTCCAAGCGAGTATAAGAAATATTGCCGGAACAACCGTGGACGTCTTGATACCTGGTTGATGGGGTTCTCGGAGTTCTTCTACTCCCCAAGCCGGCCGAGTCTTCAAGAGAAAACTAGATTGTTTTCTCCAAGGAGTGTCGGACCAACCGGCTGTGGGGATATGAGAGCTTTGAGATGATCCCAATAATTTAGGTGTGTGTGTGTGTGTGTGTAATATTGGCTGAACCAAAGTGTTTTCAAGAGGCCTCCTATGGGCTGCTGGAAGCAATAGTGTTACAGATCTCGTTATCACCTGTCAATCTGGCCCCAGGCCGGGTATAGTGAGTAGGATCTTCGAGACAGGTGATACCGTTCCTCTCCCATTCTCCATTCTCGCAAGAGAATGGGAGCAGCCAGAACAATTGCTTTATCGACTGAGCGCAATAACATGTTGTACAAATATTGTATTCAGAAGGAGGGGAAAGCGCCAAGCCGTTACGACTATATAGCACTTGGAAGGGGTCAGGATTAGGGATTGGACGGGGGAAAGGAATGGCGTATTGCATTCAGAGAATATAACAGCCGGGGCGTATATAACATCTGTGGCAGATCACTCCTGCCCCGCGCTCAATGACCTCCTACAATCTTTGAGCCTCTCACTAATCTCCTGGCTGCTTCAATCACTGCAGCGCCGAGCTCTACACAAGAGAGCCTCTATACTAGACGTGAGCTAGCATAAACAAATTTTCTCAACATCAGCTCCACTATCCTCTTGAACCAGGAATAAAAAAAACCTCTCTCCCTCATTGCAGGCAATTAAAAGTTTAATCTTAAACTCTCTCTTAGAACAATAACTTAAAATTACACACACACACACACACACACACACACACACACACACACACACACACACACACACACACACACATACACACACCACCAACTGGTAGATGCCTGAAAAATCAGTTGGCAAATGGAATTCAATGTTAATAAATGCCATGTTATGGAATGTGGAATAGGAGAACATAAACCCCACACAACCTATATATTATGTGAGAAATCTTTAAAGAATTCTGATAAAGAAAGAGATCTCGGGGTGGTCTTAGTTAGGGGAGAAGGTGGTGGAGGCCAAGACCGTCAGTTTCAAAGCGTTATATGACAAAGAGTGCTGGGAAGACGGGACACCACGAGCGTAGCTCTCATCCTGTAACTACACTTAGGTAATTACACTTAGGTAATTACACACACACACAAGTAGCCCTGACCATGGAACGGCCTCCTACACCAGTGGTGTGTATGATAATGGATATAGGAAAGTGAGCTTCAGGGCAATGTACTCAAACATCGATGGCATTACTAATAAAGCAAGTGAACTGACCAAAAGGGTGCAGGAAGATAATCCAAATGTAATAGGCTGCGGGCCGCTCCAAGTAACAGCCTGGTGGACCAAACTCTCACAAGTCAAGAGTAGAACTCCCAGAACCCCATCAAGCAGGTATATTGAACATTTGGTCACTTTGGTGAGAAACGTTGAAGAGCCGTGGGCCTCTGATGTTGGGCATCTATCTGGACTGTACGCTGATGAGGTTCTAGGAGTTCTTCAACTTTCCTGTGTGATAGCTTGGTCCAACAGGTTGTTGCATGGAGCAGCCCTAAAGCCCACATATCCCTATAGCCCAGTTGGTCTGGAACCCCTTGCCGAAAAGTGTTCATTTTTCTTGAAGATTTCCACAATCTTCTGCTTGCTGAAAGATATCCAGCAGGCGTTTCTAATGCTTGCTGAGAGGATCTGAACAACCGTGGACCTCCGATATCATGCAGTGTTCTCTGACTGTGCCTATGGCACCCCTGCTCTACACTCAACCTGTCCTCCTACAAAGAACGTCGCTTTTCGCTCGTATGCGTTACGTAAGGCCAAACAAATTGTCATACTAGAAAATGGAAGCAGCTGGCAAAAGTGACATACTGTCCCGTTTTCTGTTTTGGTTCCTGTGGTAGGTTAGGAGAGGACACTTTAAATTGACCGTTTTTTAACGTTGGGAAACCTCAGAAAGACGGGATGCTTCACTGGCTCTATTCTGCATCTCCTTCCATATCGTTCACTCCAGTATGTTGTTAATTTACTGCTTAAATTTGGGACCTGACCTTGCAATATCGTACATGAATATATTATTTGATACCACTCTCGTCTCCTCTCTATAGAGGAGGTTTTGAGAGCGTTGAGACGATCCCAATAGTTTAGGTGCCTTGTTCTGTAAGTGTGACTATGAACTCTGAACTCTTCACCGTGACAATTCTATATCTGTGTTACTGTAACTTTCTTTCTAGTAAGCTGTTATCTTATGCTACGTATTGTCTATCATGACTACCTGGTTGATACCTGGTTGATGGGGTTCTGGGAGTTCTTCTATTGCTAACTAGATGTGTTTGATGGCAGCCGATCAATAAAGATATCCTCAGATCCCTCATATCTCACGACAAGCACAGGTGGTGTAATGATTACATGGGGCTTTAATGAGCACCGGGAATATAATGATTATAAACAACATAATGAATAAAGGGAATATAATGAGGTTAGGCTGGTACATGAGCACAAGCTGTTGTGAAAGTGGGCAGGTGTTGTGGTGTGGCAGGTGTTGTGGTGTGGTATGTTGTGGTGTGGCAGAGTGTGGTGTGGCAGGTGTTGTGGTGTGCAGATGTTGTGTGTGGCAGATGTTGTGGTGTGGCAGGTGTTGTGGTGTGGAGGTGTTGTGGTGTGGCAGGTGTTGTGGTGTGGCAGATGTTGTGTGTGGCAGGTGTTGTGGTGGGGCAGGTGTTGTGGTGTGGCAGGTGTTGTGGTGTGGCAGGTGTTGTGGTGGACAGGTGTTGTGGTGTGGTGTTGTGATACCTGCTTGATGGGGTTCTGGGAGTTCTTCTACTCCCCAAGCCCGGCCCGAGGCCAGGCTTGACTTGTGAGAGTTTGGTCCACTAGGCTGTTGCTTGGAGCGGCCCGCAGGCCCACATACCCACCACAGACCGGTTGGTCCTGCATTTCTTTTAGAAAACAATCTAGTTTCTCTTGAAGATGCCCACGGTTGTTCCGGCAATATTTCTTATGCTCGCTGGGAGGATGTTGAACAACTGTGGACCTCTGATGTTTATACAGTGTTCTCTGATTGTGCCTATGGCACCTCTGCTCTTCACTGGTTCTATTCTGCATTTTTTTCCATATCGTTCACTCTAGTACGTTGTTATTTTACTGTGTAGGTTTGGGACCTGGCCCTCCAGTATTTCCCACGTGTATATTATTTGATATATCTCTCGTCTCCTTTCTAGTGAGTACATTTGGAGAGTTTTGAGACGATCCAATAATTTAGGTGTTTTATCACGTCTATGCGTGCCGTATATGTTCTCTGTATTCCCTCTATTTCAGCGATCTCTCCTGCTCTGAAGGGGGAAGTGAGCACTGAGCAGTACTCAAACCGGGACAGCACAAGTTGTTTGAATAGTACAACATTGTAATGGGATCCCTGGATTTGAAAGTTCTCGTAATCCATCCCATCATTTTTTTGGCTGGCGCAATATTTGCTTGTGTAGTGTTATGACATGTCGAGTTGTGGCATGGTGTGGGGTTGTTGTTGTTGTTGTTGTTTCAGATTCAGCTACTGGATACAAAACGTTTCAAGTAGCACGGGCTATGGTGAGCCCGTAGTGGACTTACCTGCCACAGGGGCGGGTTGTAACTTGTGGTGTGGGAGTGAGGTGATGTTATGGCATGGTGTGGGGCTGAGGTGGTGTAGTGTAGTGTGATGTGGGGTTGTAGTAATAGTGTTGGGTGGTAGTTTGGCGATATTGTGGTGTGGTTGTGGTGGAGTGCTTAACTATTTGTGATCTGATAATTACTTACGGGAAGCAACATACTGTGGTGTTGGTGAGTGTTGTTGAGCCAACTGGGCCTTGTCACATCTACATTGAGAAGAATCAAGACGGATGAAGATAGACAGAGACTACAGGATGACCTGGATAAACTGGAGGAATGGTCTAGAAAATGGCTGCTAAGTTCAACTCGGGAAAGTGTAAGGTGATGAATTAGGAGAAGGGAGCAGGAGGCTGAACACAAGGTATCATTTGGGAGGGGAAATCCTACTAGAGTTCAAACTAGAGAGAAAGATTGGGGGTTGATATCACACCGAACCTGTCCCAGAAGCCCACATCAAAGAATATCATCAGCGGCATATGCTAGACTGGCCAACATAAGAACTGCCTTTAGAATTTGTGTAAGGAATCTTTCAGAACCCTGTATACCACTTATGTAAGACCAATCCTGGAGTATGCAGCTCCAGCCTGGAGTCCATACCTAGTTTAAACACAAGACAAGTTAGAGAAGATTCAGCGGTATGCCACCAGGCTCGTCCCGGAACTGAGAGGATTGAGCTACGAGGAAAGGCTAAAGGAGCTGAACCTCACATCCCTGGGAAACAGAAGAGTAAGGGGAGACATGATAACCACCTACAAATTCTCAGGGGAATTGACAGGGCGGACAAAGAGAAAATCTTCACCACGGGTGGGACACGAACAAGGGGACACAGGTGGAAAACTTAGTACCCAGATGAGCCACAGAGACGTTAGAAAGAATTTTTTCAGTGTCAGAGTAGTTATAAATGGAATGCACTAGGAAGTGATGTGGTGGAGGCTGACTCCATACACAGTTTCAAGTGTAGATATGATAGAGCCCAGTAGGCTCAGGAATCTGTACACCTGTTGATTGACATTGAGAGGCGGGACCAAGAGCCAAAGCTCAACCCCCGCAAGCACAATTAGGTGAGTACAATTAGGTGAGTAATATAAAGTTGCTTATAAATCCCGCCTTGAACTCTATCAACATCGGAGGCCCGAGACTGTTCAACACTTCCACTCCACATAAGGGGCATACTTGCCGACCCCTCACAGTGTTCAAGAGAGAACTGGATAAACACCTCCAAAGGATACCTGGTCAACCAGGCTGTGTCTCATACGTCAGGCTGCGAGCAGCCGCGTCAAACAGCCTGCTTGACAAGATCACCAACAAGGAGGCCTGGTCGAGACCGGTGGTCGCGAGGACGCTAAGCCCCGAAATCATCGCAACGTAACCGCAAGGTGAGGTGAACACCTCATATCTTATGACATTACATTTCTTCACTACATGACACTGAACAAATTCTTGCTAATGTGTCTGTGGCTCATTCGGATACTTGGGATTTCACCTGTGTCCCCTAAGTCGGTACCACTCATGCTAAACAGTCTGTCTTTCAACCCCCCTTGGTAGTGGACGTTGTTCTACCAATGGTGGTTATTTCTAGTGGTTGTGATGGTGGGTGTAAGATTGACTAGACGGAACGTAAGTAATGCGCCAATTTACAAACCGTATCCTAATCTGGGCACCCAGCTCAATAGGTACATGTTATTTTACATTTAAACAAATTTCTTAAAAATTTGAAGCATTTCTTGAAGTCGGATTCAGAGATACTCTTGGCGCAACTGACATCTGTTGCAGTTATAAAAACCGTGCAACTCGGAACCTGTGGGCTCTAGGCCTATCTAGGCCTAAGATCATCACATTACACAACCTCCCAGAGCCCCTCACCAACCTTGACTCCTGTGATAGTCCCCCAGGTACTACTACACTGCTCTGTGTGTGACACTAGGGGCTGGTTGAGTCCACCTGACGACACAGCGTCAACTGTGGGCTGTGTGTGACCCTAGCGACTGGTTGAACCTGGTTGAGTCCACCTGACGACACAGCGTCAACTGTGGGCTGTGTGTGACCCTAGCGACTGGTTGATACCTGGTTGAGTCCACCTGACGACACAGCGTCAACTGTGGGCTGTGTGTGACCCTAGGGATGTGGTTATACCTGGTTGAGTCCACCTGACGACACAGCGTCAACTGTGGGCTGTGTGTGACCCTAGGGACTGGTTGATACCTGTTGAGTCCACCTGACGACACAGCGTCAACTGTGGGCTGTGTGTGACCCTAGGGACGGTTGATACCTGGTTGAGTCCACCTGACGACCACAGCGTCAACTGTGGGCTGTGTGTGACCCTAGGGGCTGGTTGATACCTGGTGAGTCCACCTGACGACACAGCGTCAACTGTGGGCTGTGTGTGACCCTAGGACTGGTTGATACCTGGTTGAGTCCACCTGACGACAGCGTCAACTGTGGGCTGTGTGTGACCCTAGGGGCTGGTTGATACCTGGTTGAGTCCACCTGACGACACAGCGTCAACGTGGGCTGTGTGTGACCCTAGGGACTGAAGGCATAACAAATTTGAAGCAGTCACGAACCTCGTACCGCATATTAACATCTTTGTGACAAAATTAACATAGAATTCGATCTACTCAGAGTAATTTAACTAGTACATTGAGTATGCTGCTCATATTCACGCCCACGCCGGACACTCAAGCAACCGTCGCTTAATGCAGGTCGGCGTTCACTCCCCGACCATCCAAGAGATTGGACACCATTCCTTTCCCCCGTCCCATCCCAAATCCTTATCATGACCCCTGGAAAGTGCTATGTAGCACTTTCCCCGGCTAATTCCCTCCCTTCCTACATTCTCCTCTCCTCCCATTCTCTCTCCTCCTAGAGGATACCTGGAGTGCAGGGAACTGGATTCCTATCCCCCAAGCCCAGTGTGGGGCCCTTACTCTACCCTCAACATTCTCCTCTATCCCTGGACCCGTTCTATCTTGCAAGTTACCACATTCTCAGCTCACACACATCCACTACCTCCTCCTCCTCTCTCTCTCTCTCTCTCTCTCTTCTCTCTCGCTCTCTCTCTCTCTCTCTCTCTCTCTCTCTCTCTCCCAGATGAGTCTCGCCTAAACTGTTTCCTCCAATCCATATTTCCTCCCGCTCCTGTGTTCTCTTCCTATGGGGCGTCTCCATATCCAATTTTCTGTATAGCGTTGTGTCGCTATACAGAATATAGCTATACGCTATACGTTGTGTTGCTCCTCCTCCAGCACCAGTCCGCCCCCCGCCCCCCCCCCAGCACCTCCTGGTCGATATCTCCAGGGGAACCTGGCCGATTTATTGCCTGGGACCTGGGTAGAGTGGGGTCCACCATGGTGTCTCACTATGGTAGTGGGTCCACCATGGTGTCTCACTATGGTAGTGGGGTCCCACGGTGTCTCACTATGGTAGTGGGGTCCACCACGGTGTCTCACTATGGTAGTGGGGTCCAGCACGGTGTCTCACTATGGTAGTGGGGTCCACCACGGTGTCTCACTATGGTAGTGGGTCCACCATGGTGTCTCACTATGGTAGTGGGGTCCAGCACGGTGTCTCACTATGGTAGTGGGGTCCACCATGGTGTCTCACTATGGTAGTGGGGTCCACCACGGTGTCTCACTATGGTAGTGGGGTCCACCACGGTGTCTCACTATGGTAGTGGGGTCCAGCACGGTGTCTCACTATGGTAGTGGGGTCCACCATGGTGTCTCACTATGGTAGTGGGGTCCAGCACGGTGTCTCACTATGGTAGTGGGGTCCACCACGGTGTCTCACTATGGTAGTGGGGTCCAGCACGGTCTCACTATGGTAGTGGGGTCCACCATGGTGTCTCACTATGGTAGTGGGGTCCACCACGGTGTCACACTATGGTAGTGGGTCCACCACGGTGTCTCACTATGGTAGTGGGGTCCACCATGGTGTCCCACTATGGTAGTGGGGTCCACCACGGTGTCTCACTTTGGTAGTGGGGTCCACCACGGTGTCTCACTATGGTAGTGGGGTCCACCACGGGGTCTCACTATGGTAGTGGGGTCCACCACGGTGTCTATGGTAGTGGGGTCCACCACGGTGTCTATGGTAGTGGGGTCCACCACGGTATCTCACTATGGTAGTGGGGTCCACCACGGTGTCTTTTGGTAGTGGGGTCCACCACGGTATCTCACTATGGTAGTGGGGTCCACCACGGTGTCTCACTATGGTAGTGGGGTCCACCACGGTCTCACTATGGTAGTGGGGTCCACCACGGTGTCTCACTATGGTAGTGGGGTCCACCACGGTGTCTCACTATGGTAGTGGGGTCCACCACGGTGTCTCACTATGGTAGTGGGGTCCAGCACGGTGTCTCACTATGGTAGTGGGGTCCAGCACGGTGTCTCACTATGGTAGTGGGGTCCAGCACGGTGTCTCACTATGGTAGTGGGGTCCACCACGGTGTCTCACTATGGTAGTGGGGTCCACCACGGTGTCTCACTATGGTAGTGGGGTCCACCACGGTGTCTCACTATGGTAGTGGGGTCCACCACGGTGTCTCACTATGGTAGTGGGGTCCACCACGGTATCTCACTATGGTAGTGGGGTCCACCATGGTGTCTTTGGTAGTGGGGTCCACCACGGTGTCTCACTATGGTAGTGGGTCCACCACGGTGTCTCACTATGGTAGTGGGGTCCACCACGGTGTCTCACTATGGTAGTGGGGTCCACCATGGTGTCTATGGTAGTGGGGTCCACCACTGTGTCTCACTATGGTAGTGGGGTCCACCATGGTGTCTATGGTAGTGGGGTCCACCACGGTGTCTCACTATGGTAGTGGGGTCCACCACGGTGTCACACTATGGTAGTGGGGTCCACCACGGTGTCACACTATGGTAGTGGGGTCCACCACGGTGTCTCACTATGGTAGTGGGGTCCACCACGGTGTCTCACTATGGTAGTGGGGTCCACCACGGTGTCTCACTATGGTAGTGGGGTCCACCACGGTGTCTCACTATGGTAGTGGGGTCCACCACGGTGTCTCACTATGGTAGTGGGGTCCAGCACGGTGTCTCACTATGGTAGTGGGGTCCACCATGGTGTCCCACTATGGTAGTGGGGTCCACCACGGTGTCTCACTATGGTAGTGGGGTCCACCACGGTGTCTCACTATGGTAGTGGGGTCCAGCACGGTGTCTCACTATGGTAGTGGGGTCCAGCACGGTGTCTCACTATGGTAGTGGGGTCCACCACGGTGTCTCACTATGGTAGTGGGGTCCAGCACGGTGTCTCACTATGGTAGTGGGGTCCACCACGGTGTCTCACTATGGTAGTGGGGTCCAGCACGGTGTCTCACTATGGTAGTGGGGTCCACATGGTGTCTCACTATGGTAGTGGGGTCCACCACGGTGTCTCACTATGGTGGGGTCCAGCACGGTGTCTCATATGGTAGTGGGGTCCAGCACGGTGTCTCACTATGGTAGTGGGGTCCAGCACGGTGTCTCACTATGGTAGTGGGGTCCACCATGGTCTCACTATGGTAGTGGGGTCCACCACGGTGTCTCACTATGGTAGTGGGGTCCACCACGGTGTCTCACTATGGTAGTGGGGTCCACCACGGTGTCTCACTATGGTAGTGGGGTCCACACGGGGTGTCTCACTATGGTAGTGGGGTCCACACGGTGTCACACTATGGTAGTGGGGTCCACCCGGTGTCTCACTATGGTAGTGGGGTCCACCCTGGTGTCTCACTATGGTAGTGGGGTCCACCATGGTGTCACACTATGGTAGGGGGTCCACCATGGTGTCTCACTATGGTAGTGGGGTCCAGCACGGGGTCTCACTATGGTAGTGGGGTCCAGCACGGTGTCACACTATGGTAGTGGGGTCCAGCACGGTGTCTCACTATGGTAGTGGGGTCCACCATGGTGTCTCACTATGGTAGTGGGGTCCNAAGCCACTAGGTGAGTCACTAGGTGAGTCCTAGGTGAGCCACTAGGTGAGTCACTAGGTGAGTCACTAGTGAGTCACTAGGTGAGTCACTAGGTGAGTCACTTGGTGAGTCACTTGGTGAGTCACTTGGTGAGTCACTAGGTGAGTCACTTGGTGAGTCACTAGGTGAGTCACTAGGTGAGTCACTAGGTGAGTCACTAGGTGAGTCACTTGGTGAGTCACTAGGTGAGTCACTTGGTGAGTCACTAGGCGAGTCACTTGGTGAGTCACTAGGTGAGTCACTAGGTGAGTCACTAGGCGAGCCACTAGGTCACTAGGTGAGTCACTTGGTGAGTCACTAGGTGAGTCACTAGGTGAGTCACTAGGTGAGTCACTTGGTGAGTCACTAGGTGAGTCACTTGGTGAGTCACTAGGTGAGTCACTAGGTGAGTCACTAGGTGAGTCACTTGGTGAGTCACTTGGTGAGTCACTAGGTGAGTCACTAGGTGAGTCACTAGGTGAGTCACTAGGCGAGCCACTAGGTGAGTCACTAGGTGAGTCACTTGGTGAGTCACTAGGTGAGTCACTAGGTGAGTCACTAGGTGAGTCACTAGGTGAGTCACTAGGTGAGTCACTAGGTGAGTCACTAGGTGAGTCACTAGGTGAGTCACTTGGTGAGTCACTAGGTGAGTCACTTGGTGAGTCACTTGGTGAGTCACTAGGTGAGTCACTAGGTGAGCCACTAGGTGAGTCACTAGGTGAGTCACTAGGTGAGTCACTAGGTGAGTCACTAGGTGAGTCACTAGGTGAGTCACTAGGTGAGTCACTAGGTGAGTCACTAGGTGAGTCACTTGGTGAGTCACTAGGTGAGTCACTAGGTGAGCCACTAGGTGAGTCACTAGGTGAGTCACTAGGTGAGTCACTAGGTGAGTCACTAGGTGAGTCACTAGGTGAGTACTGGCACGCGTAGTATCTCGAGCAGGTCCTTAAATCTAATTGTCCCCGGAAAACGACCCGCCAAATCGTTTAACAACCAGGTACCTATTCACTGCTGGGTGAACAGAGGCTACACTTAAGGATTGGCGCCCAGTCAATCCTACCCGGCCAGGATACGGAACCCGTCCTCCTACAAAGAAAGATGCTTTTCGCTCGGATGTGTTACACACGGCCAACTATTGTCGTACAAGAAAATGGATGCGGCTGGCGAAAGTGACGAACTGTCCCGTTTTCTGTTTTGGGTCCTCTGGTAGGGTCAGGAGAGGACACTATATATTGACCGTTTTCTTCATGATGTGAAACTTTGGAGGAGGACAGGCTAGGATACGAACCCAGGCCAAAGCGCTTGCGAAGCACCGGGCGAGCGCTTTACCACTTCCCCACAGGTACTACCACGGCCAGTTGCTTTACTCCCCAAGCCCGGCCCGAGGCCAGGCTTGGTCCAACAGACTGTTGCTTGCAGCCCGAGACAAGGCTTGGTCCAACAGACTGTTGCTTGCAGCGGCCCGCAGGCCCACATACCCACCACAGACCGGTTGGTCCGGAACTTCTCTTAGAAAACAGTCTAGTTTTCTCTTGAAGATGTCCACGGTTGTCCCGGCAATATTTCTTATGCTTGCTGGGAGGACGTTGAACAACCGCGGACCTCTGATGTTTATACAGTGTTCTCTGATTGTGCCTATGGCACCCCCTGCTCTTCACTGGTTCTATTCTGTATTTTCTTCCATATCGTTCACTCCAGTACGTTGTTATTTTACTGTGTAGATTTGGGACCTGGCCCTCCAGTATTTTCCATGTGTATATTATTTGGTATCTCTCTCGTCTCCTGTCTAGAGAGTACATTTGGAGAGCTTTGAGACTATCCCAATAATTTAGGTGCTTTATCTCGTCTATGCGTGCCGTATATGTTCTCTGTATTCCCTCTTTTTTTGAGATATATACAAGAGTTGTTACATTCTTGTACAGCCACTAGTACGCGTAGCGTTTCGGGCAGGTCCCTGGAATACGATCCCCGCCGCGATGAATCGTTTTTTCATCCAAGTACACATTTTACTGTTGCGTTAAACAGAGGCTACAGTTAAGGATTTGCGCCCAGTAAATCCTCCCCGGCCAGGATACGAACCCATGACATAGCGCTCGCGGAACGCCAGGCGAGTGTCTTACCACTACACCACGGAGACTGTAAGACTAAGACTCTATTTCAGCAATCTCTCCTGCTCTGAAGGGGGAGTGAGTACTGAGCAGTACTCAAGACGGGACAACACAAGTGACTTGAAGAGTACAACCATTGTAATGAGATCCCTGGATTTGAAAGTTCTCGTAATCCATCCTATCATTTTCCTGGCTGTCGCAATATTTGCTTGGTTATGCTCCCGAAACGTTAGGTCGTCAGACATTATTATTCCCAAATCCTTTACATGCCGTTTTTCTACTATTTTTCTACTTTTTTTTTCTTTTTTTTTCTACAGGTTTTTCTACTACCTGAGGTCCCACAGTCCCTACCTGAGGGCCCACCGTCCCTACCCGAGGGCCCACCGTCCCTACCCGAGGGCCCACCGTCCCTACCCGAGGGCCCACCGTCCCTACCCGAGGGCCCACCGTCCCTACCCGAGGGCCCACCGTCCCTACCCGAGGGCCCACCGTCCCTACCCGAGGGCCCACCGTCCCTACCCGAGGGCCCACCGTCCCTACCCGAGGGCCCACCGTCCCTACCCGAGGGCCCACCGTCCCTACCCGAGGGCCCACCGTCCCTACCTGAGGGACCACCGTCCCTACCTGAGGGACCACCGTCCCTACCTGAGGGACCACCGTCCCTACCTGAGGGACCACCGTCCCTACCTGAGGGCCCACCGTCCCTACCTGAGGGTCCACCGTCCCTACCTGAGGGCCCACCGTCCCTACCTGAGGGACCACTGTACATTTCCTCCCCAGGAGCCAGGGCCCCGTGCCCCCCCTAACCACACCACCCGGAGGTAATACCTATTTGACACCAACTTCTTCTAAACAGATGAAGGAAAATTAAATTATTTCTTTTCTTTGTGTTATAAACTAATATACTTTAGTGGTTTCCTGTGATGTATTGATTTTTGTTATTTTCAGAGCGCTAGAAAATATTGTATATCTGTGTTGTAGAGGGGGGAGGGGTGGGTGGGGGAGAGTTATGAACCACCGACGTTCAAGTGGCATGTCAATATGAATCAACAACAGTTATGGACCGAACTACAACATCGCCCAAACCCGGGCTGTGGTGGGTTGTGGGCCTGCTGGCCGCTGCAAGCGACAGCCTGGTGGACCAAACTCTCATCAAGTCAGGCCAGGCTTGGGGAGTAGAAGAACTCCCAGAACCCCATCAAGCAGGTATTAACCAACCAGGTGTGCCGGCGTGGGAGACGTTTAGGGTGGGTGTGCGTGGGAGAGGTGATGGAGCCGGATGGAGGCAGCAGGTAGGAGCAGGAGAGACGGGAGGCGGGACCCCTGAATCTCGCCCGGGTGGAGACTTGTGCCAGATTGGGCGCGGTCTTTAGTACTGGCTCACGGCGCCGGCCAAATTTAACTTTCGCTCGTATCTAGGGAGCCAAAGCGCTCTCGTCCACATGTGTGCCACCGAGAAAGGTGTGCGTATGAGCAGGAAGGGAACTATCACGATAAAGCGTCAAGCCATTGCCACTATAGCACTTGGGAAAGGTCAGATCAGAGTAAGGATTTTGAGA
>WNGS01109635.1:17629675-17641577 GCA_020271785.1 Procambarus virginalis
TGCCGTCTGGAAGAAACATGTGAGTTCTTAGATAGCTTCCTCTTTAGTAGTTTATTTATTTTATGTATTCTTTGTAATGTACTTTTTGACCTCTTCATTAAAATGATCAAATAAAAGGCGGTAATTGCGCGTTAGTGAAAGCTCGGGGAAAATTTCAAGAGAAAGTGAACGAATGTTGTTGTTTTTCAGTAGGTAGTTGTCACCGCTGCCAGACGCATTGATCCTTGCTGCCGCGCCAATTACTGCGTTGCCAGAACTACGATGTTACCACCTCCCACCAAGTCCCATTTTAAATATGTGGAACATGAACTCTCTTACATATTATAACCATGGTATTGTCCAAACGCAATATGTGTTATTCACAGTAAACTCAGTTGTCCTGTTCACGATGGTGAGTTTGAACTGTGTATAATTGCCATGTTCTCGTCACTATTGGCGTTCATTATAGCAGTTATGACTTGCCAACCTTCACTGTCCTTAAAGCCGACTTCACCATTCTTAAAGCTGACCGCCGCATACCTCCATCGCCAACGAGGAAGGTGCACGTGTTAGAGAGAACGCTTTGCTCTGTAATTTACCCGTGGTCGGTTTCCAGTTTTGATCTCGTAGTCCGTCTTGGGAAATTACATGGATTGTACCTGGATGGGGTTGTGGGAGTTCTTCTACTCTCCAAGCCCGGCCCGAGGCCAGGCTTGACTTCTCAGAGTTTGGTCCAACAGGCTGTCGCTTGGAGCGGCCAGCAGCCCACCACAGCCCGGTTGGTCCGACACTTCCTGAAGATTTCACACTTCTGTTCCGGCAATATTTCTTATACTTACTGGGAGGATATTGAACAACGGTAAACCTCTGAAGTTCGTTGTTATCTTGAGGTGTTTTCTAATTGTGCCTATGACACCTCTACTCTTCACTGACTGTCTTCTGCTTTTCCTTCCATTTCTGTCACTCCAGTATGTTGTTATTCTACTGTGCAACTTGGGACCTGGCCCTCCAGCACCTTACATGTATATATTAATTTAGACATCTCTCGTCTCCGTGCATTGACCCAAGCACCCTAAGGTTGTTTGGGTCAATGGGGTCCCGGTGGTACAGTCGGGTTCTTTCTCGACGCACAATCGGAAATTCCGGGTTCGAATCCCAGGCGGGACAGATATGGGTGGGCGCATTTCCTATCACCTAATGTACCTGTTCACCTAGCAGTAAGTAGGTACTCAGGAGTTAATCAGCTTGTTGTGGGGTTGATCCTGGGGGGGGGGGTCAGTAAGTCGTCCTTGAGGGTGGGGGGGGTCAGTAAGTCGTCCTTGAGGGTGGGGGGGGGAGGAGCTTGATGAAAACATAACGTGTATGAATACACTCTGGCTTTCTGTCCCCCAACACAATGAATTAATAATTATTGTTGAACGAATTATCTGGAGAACGTTCAGAAAACATTTAGGCACATCTATAAACAATTCAGTGAAACATCTTATATTACTGAGAATTATTAAAATCCCTCAAAATGCATTCAGTCAAATGCAGGCTAACAAACTATATTTAGCGAATAACGAATTCCAAATTCGTTATTCGGTGTCTGGTCAATTTTAACAAATTGCGCGTCCCCGTGGCTTAGTGGTAAATCATTCGCCTGGCACTTCGCGAGCACTTTGGTCTGGGTTCGTATCCTGTCCGGGGGGATTGACTATGCGTCAGTGCTAAACTGTAGTTTCTGTTCACCCAGCAGTGAATGGCTACCTAGTTGTTACACAATTTGGCGGGTCGTATTCCAGGGAACATTAGGATTAAGGACCTGACCGAAACGCAATGCGTGCTAGTGGCTGTACAAGAATGTAAGAACTCTTGTGTATATAAATAAATACAAAAAATCACAATATAAATTTACAAAGATTAGGATAGTTTATAAATCAGGATACTGGAGGGTAGAGTGTAGAAGCTCCACACAGAAGTGTGGTTATAACACTACACTTCATCTGGATAAAATAAATGACCAGAGGCTTCTCAAATCCCGCTAAATAAGAAGGAATTCCCAACAGAGCCGGAATTGTTAGAGGGAACTAGATCAACACCCGCCAACGGTACCCGATCAGATGTCGGGCTTCACGGACCAGAAGGTCTTGCCTCAATCCCCCACAACTGCTTCATGTTAGCTAGTGTGTAGGGCGGTATGGTCAAAACCCGTCACATCTGGGCACACTTCAGGTGAGGTTGTCACGCTGGTGCTGGTGATGCGTGTCTCGGGTGGACCACTGTCTGCAGGGTTGTGGTGTCGGTAGTGTGCTGCTGGATGGACAGTTCCCCGCAAGAAGTGCCGGACCAACCGGGTTATGGATATATATGTACATGCGGCCCGCTCCAAGGAATAAACAGCCTGTTGGACCAAACTCTCACAAGTCGAGCCTAGACTCAGGCCTGGCTTGTGGAATAGAACTCCAAAAAAAAAAACTTACAGTACAAGCTAGGTACAGCACAATGCCGCTAACTCTACCATACTCGGACACAATGCACGCAACGGGCAGCACTTGCACAAACAGGTACACAGCCACAAGTACGAACCGCCTACCTATGCCTTCCTTGGAACGGTCAGGGGAAGAATCGATAGTGAGCGGTGGATGCTGTTAGCCACAGCCCGGACAGCCGGGCTGTGGTGGGTGGGCCTGCGGCCGCTCCAAGCAACAGCCTAGTGGACCAAACTCTCACAAGTCAAGCCTGGCCTCGGGCCGGGCTTGGGGAGTAGAAGAACTCCCAGAACCCCATCAACCAGGTATCAACCTAACTGTAGTGAGGGCGGCCACGTCCCTCCGCACCCCAGGCCAAGGATTACTGAGAAGAGTGGCCCCTGGATAGCTTGGTGTTTGATTGCCAGAGAACCTGGCTCCATTTTCATGATATAGTAACATAAGAATAAATACAACTGTTGAAGTTGTAGAAGAAGTTGACCCATACAAGGCCTGTTGACCCATATAAGGCCTGTTGACCCATATAAGGCCTGTTGACCCATATAAGGCCTGTTGACCCATATAAGGCCTGTTGACCCATATAAGGCCTGTTGACCCATATAAGGCCTGTTGACCCATATATGGCCTATTGACCCATACAAGGCAACTCCTGTTTATATTCACACAAGCTCTAATCATCTATGTCTAACCTGCACTTGAAACAAGCGATCCTACATCTATTATGTTACCTTTCGACGAGTCCGAAGACAAAAGTGCCTGTGGCCAGCTGTCTGACCAGGCCTCCTGGTTAGTGGTTCAGTCAACCAGGCTGTTCGATATGGCTGCTCGCAGCCTGACTTATGAATTGCAGCCTGGTTGATCAGATACCCTTTGAAGGTGTTTATCAAGATCTGTTTTGAACACCGTGAGAGGTCGGTCAGTTATGGCTCTTATATGAGAAGGCAAAGAAATGTGAAAAACGAAGAAATGAGCGAAATACTGATTAATCATACGAGACTTTTTCAGCGAGCCCTAAACACACTAAAGATTGATAACCCACATTAATTTTTCATCGATATGATACCATCATCAAATCACATACCAGACGTCACCCTATCCCCACTGGATTTGAAGAAGCCATAGACAGTATGCCTATGCACTCTGCACCAGGCCCGGATTCTTGGAACTCCATATTCATCAAGAACTGTAAAAAAAACACTATCGCAGGCCCTCCACATTCGTGGAGACAAGCCTAGATACTGGCGTTATCCTGACATACTAAAAACAGCAGAGATAGCACCACTCCATAAAGGAGGAATAAGGCAGAGGCAAAAATTACAGACCGATAGCACTAACATCGCACATCATTAAAATCTTTGAAAGAGTGCTAAGAAATAAGATCACAAAATACATGGAATCACATCAACAAAACCCTGGACAACATGGTTTCAGAACAGGGCGTTCTTGCCTGTCACAGTCGCTGAACCACTATGATATGGCACTAGATGCTATGGAAGACAAAGAAAACGCTGATGTAATTTACATAGATTTCGCAAAAGCCTTTGACAAATGTGACCATGGTGTTATTGCACATAAAGTGCGTTCAAAATGAATTACCGGAAAATAGGCAGATGGATCTTCAATTTCCTGACTAACCAATGTGTAATAGTCAACAAATAAAATCCGGTCCATCAACCGTAAAGAGCTCAGTCCCCCAGGGTACTGTGCTTGCTCCAGTACTTTTTCTCATACTCATATCGGACATAGACAAGGACACAATCTATAGTACTGTATCATCCTTTGCAGATGCACGGAAGACATCTTCCGTCACGCAGGGTGCAGTCGCACCTCCACAGATCTCCAGTATCAGCTCTTGATACTGGATATGGCTCAAAAGGGCCACCACTTACGGGCTATTCATGCCCGTGCCACCTCTTGGGTGGCTTAATCTTTATCAATCTTTGCAGATGACACTAGGATTTTCATGAGAGTAGACAACATAGAGGACACAGCCAAACCTACAATCAGATGTAAAGCAGGTCTTTCTATGGGAGCCGGTCGGCCGAGTGGACAGCACACTGGACTTGTGATCCTGTGGTCCTGGGTTCGATCTCAGGCGCCGGCGAGAAACAATGGGCAGAGTTTCTTTCACCCTATGCCCCTGTTACCTAGCAGTAAAATAGGTACCTGGGTGTTAGTCAGCTGTCACGGGCTGCTTCCTGGGGGTGGAGGCCTGGTCGAGGACCGGGCCGCGAGGACAAAAAAAAAAGCCTCGAAATCATCTCAAGATAACCTCAAGAAGATTGGCTACAGAAAATAATATGGTGTTTAATAAAGATAAGTTCCAGCTCATGCGCTACGGAAAAAATAACAATATAAAAACAGAAACACCGTGGACGTACAAAACGCAGTCAAATCATAACATAGAACGAAAAGGCAATGTAAAGGATCTGGGTGTACTCATGTTGGAAGACCTTAACTTTAAAGATCACAATAAAGTAGCCGTCACAACTGCAAGAAAAATGACAGGTTGGATAACAAGAACTTTTCACACTAGAGATGATGATACTTTTCAAGACGCTTGTGCTCTCTAGAGTGGAGTACTGCCACTCTAGAGAGTACCCAGACCAGGTTCTGGGTCACCCTGCTTGTGTAGACCAGGTTCTGGGTCACCCTGCTTGTGTAGACCAGGTTCTGGGTCACCCTGCTTGTGTAGACCAGGTTCTGGGTCTCTCTGCTTGTGTAGACCAGGTTCTGGGTCTCCCTGCTTGTGTAGACCAGGTTCTGGGTCACCCTGCTTGTGTAGACCAGGTTCTGGGTCTCTCTGCTTGTGTAGATCAGGTTCTGGGTCTCCCTGCTTGTGTAGATCAGGTTCTGGGTCTCCCTGCTTGTGTAGATCAGGTTCTGGGTCTCCCTGCTTGTGTAGACCAGGTTCTGGGTCTCCCTGCTTGTGTAGACCAGGTTCTGGGTCACCCTGCTTGTGTAGATCAGGTTCTGGGTCTCCCTGCTTGTGTAGATCAGGTTCTGGGTCTCCCTGCTTGTGTAGAGCAGCTGGGACTCGTTGGAGCACTGTTCTGGCTTGTAATCTCTCTCAAGCCAGGATATATTTGAGCTAGAGCTTGATGTAAGCTTGATAGTGTGAGCTACAAGATATGGAGACCCTTCACCATTCTTGCAGCACCAGTAAGGCTCCTAACAACTAATGGAATCGCTTCAGAAAGAGACGCTATAACTGTCTCATATTTCATTCAGTCTTCGACTCGTACGTCTGGCTGCGAGCAGCTGCGTGTAACAGCCTTGTTGACCAGACCACCATCCTGGAGGGCCGGACGGAGACCGGGCCCCCAGGGACGTTGATCCTTACCTTTCGATGTTTCAGAGGATCAATTCCGAGGGTTCATGCGGTCAGACTGCGAGTTGCCAGACCGTATGAGTCACAGCCAGGTTGGTCAGGTATCCTTTGAATTTGTTTATCAAGTTCTCTCTTGAACACCGTGAGAGGCCGGCCAGTTATGCCCCTTATGTATAGTTGAGAGTGTTGAAGGTATTGGGCCTTTGACAATTCTCCCTCAGCGTGCCTGTTGCACCGCTGCTTTTCAACGGGGATATTTTTCACGTCCTGCCATGCCTCCTGGTCTCCTGTGGTGTTATTTCCCTGTGTAGATATGGAACAACTTCTAATATTTACCAAGTTTAATTATACTAACTCCCGCCTGCACCTTAGCGAATACAGATTTCAACATTTTAAGCGATCCAATAATTTAGTCTACTGCTGCTTGCGGTAATCTAAACATGTGACTGATCAGACTGTTACTAAAGAAGCCAAGTAGCAAGGTGGGCCGCGTGAGAACAACTCAAGAGACCGGCCACAGGTAACACGTATAAGCTTCCTTGTACGTTAAGCTTTATTATAAACGTTGACGAGTCTCTTAGGGTAGTGTGCCAGTTGTGGTCGGGTTGGCGCCCGGCGCTGGTGGCTCCCGCCAGCTGTGTAGTAGGGAGCAGGAGGCATGTGTACAACACCTGCCTTACACGTGTTACTGCGGGCTGATGCTGGGGCGCCCTCCCCACCCCCCTTGCTCGGTACCATCATTATCCTCCACCATCACCGCCCTCCACCACTACCCATGATATATCAATATTTAACCAAATAAACTAAGATATTGCAAGATGCGTGGCAAGATGTGTAGTGGAGACGGAGTAAAGAGTGACGGTCCCAGAGGCCGGGGTCCCAGAGGCCGGGGTCCCAGAGGCCGGGGTCCAGAGGCGGGGTCCCAGAGGCCGGGGTCCCAGCACCTCCTCAGCCAGCTAATACCAACAACTGCAGGAAATATTACCACACGATCAAGGGACTCTTGTCTGGCTACAGGCACTCCATGGTAAACATTGCCATTTCCCTCACTAATTCATCTCCCTTCACTCGCTCCCCTTCTGCCATTCTTCCCTCTCTGTCCTTCACCCTGTTCCCGCGGTCCTTTCCCTATCCTGACTTCTCTTTGACCTATCTTCATGTGGTTTGGAGGATCAGTGTTCTTGCGGACTGTCTCTGCCCGGGTCTCCTGGTTAACGGTCTGGTCAAGCTGGCTGCACGCAGGTGACGTATAAATCACAGCCCGGTTGATCAGCCACCCTTTTGTGGGTTGTTTATAATTTCCCTTTGAACACCGAGAGAGGTCGGCTAGTATGCCTTCCTCTTGCATTCTTCCTCACCCCCTCACTCCTCTACCCATTTATAGTTTTCTCTCTCCTCTTCATCATCTTCCCTATCCATTATTTACTCTTCCTCTCGGCCCTTCACTTTATCCACTGCTCTGCCCCCCCCCCATCTCCCCCTTCTCACTATATGTTTTATCCATTTCCCATCCCATAACATGTGAGGGCGTTTAAAGAAGGACATTGTTGGGGAATGTCTTGGCTTAAGGAAGGGGCTTCCCCCGTGTCGGCTGTGTTGATGCATGGGGCAGACGCCGTGATTGATTTAGCGTGCGCTCGCGTCTTGAATAATGATTTATGGTGCGCAATAGCGGGGTGGAGCGTGATTCTTATGTGTGGTGGTGGGTGGTGGGGAGTGTTACTCACCTAGTTGTGCTTGCGGGGGCTGAGCTTTGGCTCTTTGGTTCTTCAACCGTCAATCTACTGGTCTGGTGTACAGATTCTTCAGCTTCTCGAGCTCTATCATATCTATATTTGAAACTGTGGTATGGATATCAACCTCCACCCATTCACTTCCTAGTGCATTCCATTTACTAACTACTCTGACACTGATAAGGTTTTTCTAATGTCTGTGCTCATTTGGTACTCAGCTTCTACCTGTGTCCCCTTGTGGTGTACCACCCGTGTTAAATAATCCATCCTTGTCTACCCTGTTAATTCTCCTGAGAATTTGTATGTGGTGAACAGTCTCCCCGTGCTCTTCTGTCTCAGCGAGGTGGGGGCAGTTCACGCAGCCTTTACGTGTTAAGGTCATGCCTCTTAGTTCCTGGGACTAGCCTGCAGTGGACATAACTCCTGGTGTGGCTAGTGGCATAACTGAAACTTCTTTCCAAGTTTCGTCTTGTGCTTGACAGTACGGGCTCCATGCGCGGCCGCAACTCCAGGATTGGTCCTTACATACGTGTAATAAGGTTCTGAAAGATTCCTACACAGGTTTTTGAAGGCAGCTCTGATTTAGCCAGCCTCGCATACGCCGCCGATGTTATTCTTTGATGTGTGCTTCGGGAGACAGGTTGGCGTGATATCACTCTAGATCTTTCTGCTTGTCAGTTTCTTGAAGGACTTTCTTCTCTCATTCGGTATCCTGTGTCTGAGCCTCCTACTTCCTCCGCCCTAGTTTTATTACTTAGCAATTATTGGTGTTGAACTTCACAGCATTTGTTGGACCATTACGTTCAGTTTGTGTAGGTCAATTTGTAGGCCTCATACTATTCCTGTGTGTGTCTTGCGTGGGTTGTACATGTGTGGGTGTGCGTGATGGGGAGGGGGTGTGGTCTTACATAACTGTTGATGGGTGTTCTTGGAGTTGTTATACTCCCCAAGCGCCCCCCCGAGGCAGGCTTGGACTTTCTTTCCCACGGCTAGTGCCCATGCTCGGGGAAATAGAGAACTCCTCAAAACCCCCGATCCGGTACGCTCCAGTAAGATTTAGTGTTCAGCATATTCCAGTCTGGAGGGCTACTCTGGCGGGCGTTCCGAGGAACATTTCCCGAAAACCTTGGCTCGGGCTCCGTCCAGTAGAAAAGTATATATGTTGGTTCCCGCATTGTAAATGTGTGGTCAGTTCTGTGTAGAAAAACAAGGCTCCTGGTTGGCGGGTTGATCAACTAGGCTGTTGGAAGCAGCTGCGAGATCGCAGTTTGACGTGTGACAGGTGGTCCTTATTGGAGTGTTTATCAAGTTCCCTTGAACACTGTAGACTTTTAATGCCTCCTTTTTGTATAGAGGGGGGGGGGGGGTGCTGGACTCGCCCGAGGCACCATGTTTTACTGGAAGGGAAAAAGAAACGTGTCCTTCCGTTTTTGTCATGGCTGAGGAATTGCATCCAGGTCCCTCGGTTGGGAGTTGAGAATGTAGACCACTATGCTACAGAGGCAGGCATGATACTTAGATTTATAGAAGACATTTGTAGATTTCTTTGACCAGTATGAGTGATGCGGACCGTTGAGAGTGAGAGCATCAGTTATGTGGACGTTACTAACCGTTAGTGCCTTGAACTATATGTTTAACATCATTCTCACCCTGTCCATGATGAAAGAAGAAAATGGTATATATAGCTCGTTAGTATTGTAAATGTGTGGCCACGTCTGTGGTAGAAAATAATAATAATAAAAAAGTGCTAATTAGAAACACGTTCTTATGCTGTGACGTAACATGCGTCGATATGACGACGTAACAAGTTGCACTTTTGGTCTTGATATACATAACTGACTGACGTTAATGGGTTGTACTGTACATCACAATGTACCGGAGACGCTAACCTGAGACAAACAACAACTAATTCTTACACAGCCAATATCGCGCACAGGGACGGCAAGCGGAATTAGCCTAATCATCTTAACGTTCTTGAATGACAGAGTAGTTTTGATGCACAAAAATGTACAATTGGTTAAACAGTGAACACACAGAGTGAACACCAGAACTATGAGACAGTGAGCCTGGGAGTGGCCAGTAGCCAGTGAGTTCGAGCGACTCTGTGTTGAAGTTGTCAACATTGAACATTATTAAGCCTTTCATTGAAACATCTTAAAAGTTTCGACCATTGAAAGGCTTCCTTTTTTGTAGATGTTTATTATTCATAGTGAGTTTATTTTGAAATATCATACAAATTTAATACCATATATGAAAGACGTATAAGAAGCAGTTTTATTAAAGTATATAAAAAGTCATGACAAAATGGACTCTGAATATTTGTTTAAATGAATAATACTCCAAAATAAGCCGCTTGGTTGAATTTAATGGTCTGCTGATGTTCTCATTCCATTGTAATTCTTTGTAGTTTCCTGAATTGAAATTTGATATTGTGGTTCAAATTGCATGTATCTATGTTTTTTGTTCCTTTTACGACAATATTAAATATTTTGATTTATGTGGTACATTTGAAGATATATTTTACATCGCAGTCAATAATGCCGTCCTTTTGCATCTCTGAACTCTGGAAATATTCATGAGATTTCTACTTCTCATGGATAGTTTGAAGCTCACATCCGGACCGAGGTTAGTCCTTGTAGCTAGAGCAGAGGAAACCAGTAATAATGAGGGTTGGCAGAGAGGGGCATTGTCCCCCAGAGCAGTTGGCAACCGCCGGCGGCTGGGACGACCACAAGGGACGGTTCGAAATCCTGTGGGTGAGAAAGCTTCCCCCAAGCCTACCTGCAGACCTGAACAATTTTTTTTTTTTTAGGGATGTTGACAAACTGGTAATTCAGCGTTGCATTTACTTGCCGTTGTTTATATATACCAACTTCTACTTTAAAGTAGTGTGTTATGATAAAAATACGTATCCGAGAACAGGTCGAGTGGCGCAGAATACAAATACAGTATAATGAACGATGTATGATTTCATGGTAATAGTCATTTGACTTTTGCTATTTGAGATGCATTTAAACAAATAATTCTCAGCTGTCTCATTGAGAAGAGCTATGTAGCGGTATGTCTCACCAGCACATTAAGGTGAGGCGAAGGGAAACGCTTCGGCCCTGTGGTCAGCCCTGTGGTCAGCCTCTGGGGCCAGCAAGCCTTCCAGGGAATTCCCAGGTCCACATAATCTACCCCTCACAGCCGGGCTGATCCGGTATCCGCTGCGGTTGAAGAGCTGTATGAACTGGTATGTTTAGCAGTGTGTTTCTCCAGGTGTGCTAGTGACACCCCAGTGTTTGTAGCGGGTTATCACAAGCGAGCCCTGACCCCAGGCCGGGCATGGGGAGTGTAGCAACTCCCAGAACCTCTCCAAGGTAAACTGTGTGTATGGGGATACTAGCCGGGGGAGACGCCCGTCGACCGACCCGGGGGAGACGCGCGCCGGAACGCCCACCCGGGGGAGACGTCCACCGGGGCGCGACCCGGGGGAGACGCCGCGACCCGGGGGAGACGTCGCGACCCGGGGGAGACGTCGCGACCCGGGGAGGTCCCCGGGAGACGTCGCGACGCAGGGGGAGACGTCACGACCCGGGGAGACGTCACGACCCGGTGGAGACGTCACGACCCTGGGGAGAGGTCACGACCCGGTGGAGACGTCACGACGCGGGGGAGACGTCACGACCCTGGGGAGACGTCCACCACCGGTACTCTACCTAATTTGTGCTTGCGGGGGTTGAGCTCTGGGCTTTTTGGTCCCGCTCTTCAACCGTCAATACATCAGTGCACAGTTTCTGAGCTACTGGGCTCTATCATAATCTGCACTGAAACTGTGTCATGGATCAGCCTCCACCACTTCACTTCCTAATGCATTCCATTTGCAACCACTGCTGACACTAAAAAGTTCTTTCTAATAGTCTCTGGGCCATTTGGGCACTCAAGTTTCCACCTGTGTCCCCTAGTGCGTGTGCCCGGTTGTTAAATAACCTGTTTTATCTCCCCTGTCGATTCCCTGAGAATCTCTTGAATCCGGTGGAGACGTCACGACCCGGGGAGACGTCCGACCCGTTGGAGACGTCACGACCGCGGGGGAGACGTAACGACCCGGGGAGACGTCACGACCCGGTGGAGACTCACGACCCGTGGAGACGGTGAAGGGACGTCACGACCCGGGGGAGGTGCACGACCCGGGTGGAGACGTCGACGACCCGGGGGAGACGTCGCGACCCAGGGGGAGACGTCGCGACCCGGGGAGTCACCGCGGGGAGACGTCACGACCCTGGGGAGAGGTCACGACCATTATACGAAATATGGTGTTGTAATCATACCTAGGTGTACTCAACTAAATATGCTTACATGGTCGTCCACAAGCTCCTGACCCCCTTGCTGCATGATTCCCGGAT
>WNGS01109635.1:17641677-17658488 GCA_020271785.1 Procambarus virginalis
ATGCCTGCTTGACTTCGTCGTCCCTTTTGTCTTTCCTCATAGTTCCATCCACACAGTTCTGGCATGAGTCATTGGGGGGTTGAGCTTCGGTTCCCTGGTCCCGCCTCAGGACCTTGGTGTTTGTGTGCGTGTGAGACGAGTGAATGAACGCACGCTTATCTACTAGTGACTGTGGGGAAAGGTCTGTCTCTTTATTGCCCCGCCTACTATCCTTGCTGTACCTATTGCGTTACAATTTAACTATCCTGACGTACGGAAACTTTGTCGAATCTGGCTTTAAAGTTGTGGATGGAGGCGGCTTCCACAACTTCATCTTTCAGTACATTCCACGTGTTGACCACCCGTACAGGGTATGAGTATTTCCTCACATATTACGAATCATTTGGTTTTCCAGCGTCCACCTGTGTCCTCTTGTCCTACTTTCTCACTTTAATTTGTCCACTTTGTCTATTCCCCTCAATATCTTGTATGTTGTGACTCTATCCTGCTTGATGGGGTTCTGGGGGTAGTTCTACTCCCGAAGCTCGGCCCGATGACAGGATTGACTTGTGAGAGTTTGGTCCACCAGGCTGTTGCTTGGAGCGGCCCGCAGGCCCACATACCGATCACAGCCCGGTTGGTCTGGCACGTCTTGAAGAAAACGATCTAGTTTTCTTTTGAAGGTGTCCACGGTTGTTCCGGCAATATTTCTTATGCTCGCTGGGAGGATGTTGAACAACCGCGGACCTCTGATGTTTATACAATGTTCTCTGATTGTGCCTATGGCACCTCTGCTCTTCACTGGTTCTATTCTGCGTTTTCTTCTATATCGTTCACTCCAGTACGTTGTTATCTTACTGTGTAGATTTTGGATTTGGCCCTCCAGTATTTTCCACGTGTACATTATTTGATCTCTCTCCCGTCTCCTTATTAGTGAGTACATTTGGAGAGCTTTGAGACGATCTCAATAATTTAGGTGCTTTATCTCGTCTATGCGTGCCTTATATGTTGTATATGCCGTATTCGCTCTATTTCAGCAATCTCTCCTGCTCTGGAGGAGGAAGTGAGTACTGAGCAGTACTCAAGACGGGACAGTACAAGTGACGTGAAGAGTACAACCATTGTGATGGGATCCCTGGATTTGAAAGTTCTCGTAATCCATCCTATCATTTTTCTGGCTGACGCAATATTTGCTTGGTTATGCCCCGTGAGGATCCCTGTAGACCGTAAATGTCAGACATCATTATTCCCAAATCCTTTCATGGTGGTTTTCCTACTATGGGCAGATTTGATTGTGTTTTGTACTCCGTATTATGTTCAAGGAACTCATTTTACATAATACAGGGTACAAAACACAATTGCTTCTTCTCCCCACTATGGTGGTGAGATTAAGTTCCTGTAACCTATCCTCGTAGCTTAAATCTCTTAGTTCTGGCACCAATCTAATTGAAAACGTCTGTATTTGTTTTTCTTTTGTGCTTCATAAGGTGTGCTTGTCTGTCTGTCAAGATTTATAATAGGTTTTTAAAACTTCTGCGGATGATGAAACGGGGACGACTCACAATGTAGCGGCCTTCATCACACGCTATAGTCTAATTCATGAACCTGTACCCTTTACGGGACACTATGTGCCCAGCTCAATCCTGTGCGCTTGAGCGATATATTGTGCATGCTTGCCCCTGGTGGGGGTTAATGTGTACACTCGGATACCTGCACTCGCCTAGCTGTGCTTGATAATTTGAAGCTTCGGCTCTTGGGCCCCGGATCGCAACCTACAATCGACTTTAGGGTGGGAGATTTTTTTGGCTGCGTTTTATGCTCGATGCACTTCGTTTACTGATTGTAAATATTGTTGAATGTAGGAGATAGGCATAGCCTAGTTTAGCGAAGGAGGGAAGCAAGAAACTTAGATAAAGGGAGATAACATAGATAACGATCTCCTGGTAAGAACCGAGATGAAGTTAGCCTGGCGAGACGAGGCTATAGTGAAGGACTGTAGTCGTTAGTGTTGTGTTGAAGTGTTGGTTCTAACTGTCTTTCCGTTTGTCTGCAGGCTGGGCCCGTGTATGCAGGACCCGGCATGGGTCAAAATGAGTTCCCCGACCCAGGCTGTGTCCAAGAAACGGAAGAAGCCAGACGCCAAACCCCAGTCACAAATGTAAGTACTCCGCGCCCCCTTCCTCCTTCACCAACTTACATGCTTATCCCCGACACCTTGCGTTCATTCTTTGTTTTATGCTGTCTCATATTTTCACACTCCTAGCCTCACAGGGTCTCGTAGCCACACAGGGTCTCGTAGCCTCACAGGGTCTCGTAGCCTCACATGGTCTCGTAGCCTCACAGGGTCTCGTAGCCTCACAGGGTCTCGTAGCCTCACAGGGTCTCGTAGCCTCACAGGGTCTCGTAGCCACACAGGGTCTCGTAGCCTCACAGGGTCTCGTAGCCACACATGGTCTCGTAGCCTCACAGGGTCTCGTAGCCACACAGGGTCTCGTAGCCACACAGGGTCTCGTAGCCACACAGGGTCTCGTAGCCTCACAGGGTCTCGTAGCCTCACAGGGTCTCGTAGCCACACAGGGTCTCGTAGCCTCACAGGGTCTCGTAGCCACACAGGGTCTCGTAGCCTCACAGGGTCTCGTAGCCACACAGGGTCTCGTAGCCACACATGGTCTCGTAGCCTCACAGGGTCTCGTAGCCACACAGGGTCTCGTAGCCACACAGGGTCTCGTAGCCTCACAGGGTCTCGTAGCCACACAGGGTCTCGTAGCCACACAGGGTCTCGTAGCCTCACAGGGTCTCGTAGCCTAACATACTCTCATAGTTAAATTGGGTTGTACAGTGATCCGATAGATAGCCTCTCTTTTTGCTCTCCTTTTGTGTGTAGAATCATTTCATAGTTACAGAATCTGATTCGGCAGTGTCAACATTTAAACGGCTAATAAGATGATACCAAAACTTGTCAAGGAAGCCTAGCGTAAGTATCCATTTGTATCCATAAGTATCCTAGTGTAATACATCCAATTATCCAAAACAATAATCAATGGGACCCTGAGAAAGGCTATCATATCGATTTGAAAGTTAAAACACGTATGTCAGAACCCATAAATGTATGGGTTCTGTTAAAACTGGTTAGTGTCAGGCACAGCCTAGTGGGCCAAACTCTCACAAGTCACGGCTGGCCTCGGGCCGGGCTTGGGGAGCAGAACAACCTCCCAGAACCCCATCAAGCAGGTATCAAACAGTGATAATATTTTCATTGGGATGTAGGTTGGGGGATGATTTACTGTTTTGACATGATTCCTGTGCAGAACCTGTACCTCAGACAGGCTGGGACTCTTACGTCAGAGCCTGCGGGCCTCTCCAAGCAACAGCCTGGTGGACCAAGCTCTCACAAGTCAAGTCTTGCCTCGGGCCGGGTTTGTAGAGTAGAACAACTCCCAGAACCCCCATCCAGGTACAATCCAGGCAAACCTACACCATACCTCACCCACTGCATATTAATAATAATTCCTTACAACACCGGGTGGCATTGTCGAGTTTGTAAAATATTCATCATTAAAAAGTAGGAATACTTATGAGGAATATTCTTTTTGAGGAATACCTAATGAGGAATATTCCTCATTAAAAAGTAAAGGAATACATATCGGTGGGAGATTTCTATGAGGGTTAAAGTGTCAGGTTTTCAACACCCTTCACCTAGCAATCTTTTGCGTTGAAGAGGGAACTGAAAATCACCTCTGAGGATAGCAGGCTGAAGTTGCTACATTGGAAGTCGTGCAGCGACGTCCAGTAGTTTGATGGACCAGATCATTAATCAGGTGGCTGGGTGAGAGACCGGGCCGCGGGGACCCGGATCCTTGAGGTAATCTTAAGGGAGCATCATCCAGGCTCCAGGTGTGATATGCCTGAGCTCTGGGTGTAATATCATGACTGATCTCCGGGTGTGATATCATGCCTGATTTCCGAGTGTGATATCAGGGTGTGATACCATGCCTGATCTCCGTGTGTGATATCATGCCTGATCTCCGGGTGTGATATCATGCCTGATCTCCGGGTGTGATATCATGCCTGATCGCCGGGTGTGATATCATGCCTGAGCTCCGGGTGTGTGATATCACGCACAACTTTTGAAAATGAATATATAATGTTAATAAAATTTATAATTTGGGTGCCTGAAGTAAATTGCTGTAAATTAGATACACATATACCATAATTTGGGAGCCGCCAAATGATGGGTTTTTACAATTAATTATATATAAGATTTTGAAGATAGGTCGGTGTTTTATCTGAATCATTTTGTAATAGGTGGACTCAAGCCTTGAGATCATAACACGTGTCTTGTTTTGTTTCTGCTCTGAGCACCCAACGCGCCACAAACATAACACACCTCCAAAGGATACCTGATCAATCAGGCTGTGATACATGCGTCAGCGTCCACCAGCCCAGCAATGAGGAAGCCTGGTCTCAGGCTGACGCTTGGCACCACATCACAGGCTGTTTCTGGGACGAGGTTTTCCATTTTATATTGTCATTGCTTTTGGACAGTGTCGACGGGTTGTGAATTGTGACGCGCGTATGTTGGCGGGGGGGGGGGGGGGTAAGGTGTGCTTCACTGCTGCTTATAGGCCTTGTGTGTGTACAGTGATGTCTCTCCTGCCCACACGCCGCCCGACCTACTGATTCACAGTGATTATCATGTAGGCCGATTAGGTACCGCAGTATACCTAATCGATCAGTTAGGTAATCGCAGTGTAACTCCTTGATCAAGTAGGGGTTAAATAGATGGTATAATGTTCTCCCTTAAAGATTGGGGAGCGTTGAAATGGCCCATAACCCCTCCCCCCCCCCCAAAAAAAAAAAGCCAAGCAGGGTTGTGATTAAAAGGAAAGTTGGAGTTGTTTAAGGCTTAGGCGTTCCAGGAGTTGTATCGTCGGTGGGTTATATTTTCTGGCTTGTACTGCAACCATTACAATTTGATGGTTTGAGTGTTCGTAATGGCTAGAACTTGTGGTTGTAGAGTGGAGAAGGGGGGTGATTGTACTTGTGTAAAGGTTACCTTGCGATGATTTCGGGGCTCAGCGTCCCCGCGGCTCGGTCCTCGACCAGGCCTCCTCGGTATTTCCGCTCTCCAGACTGGAACATGCTGTACGCTAGCAGCATTAACTCTTTATGAAGCAGAGTTTCATAAGTTTCCTTAACAAGTGCAGTCATTCCCTTCTTATGGAGGTGTTTGAGTGCACGTTGTGTTCTGTCCCAATAGGATTTTTTTGCCATAGTGGAGGCGCTGGTAGCTGCCTTCCTGACCCTCGTATATTGCATTGGAGGCCATACTTACGTGAGCCTGGTTGTTGACGCGTCGTGACTGTCTCTTCGACAGATGTGACTCATATAGATTCTGGCATGATGCAGCGGTGCAACGATTTTTTTTATTGACGGGTTGTTGACTTGTCATAGGTGGTTGTGTTATCACAGGTGGTTGGGATGAACACATAGCTTAACATCACATTATGTGATGAAAGGCTTAAGTTATGGTTACTTTACCCTTTTGGGTATTGGGCAACAGCCTGGTGGACCAAACTCTCACAAGTCGAGCCTGGCCTCGGGCCGGGCTTGGGGAGTAGAAGAACTCCCAGAACCCCATCAACCAGGTATCAACCAGGTGTCATCTTTTGCACATAATATTAAATTTAACATCTGTTGTAAATTGTATCCCCGATGAAAAAAAATATATATATATATACACCATCAGTAATCACTTAACACTGAAGATTAAAACTTGAACGAATCACCTGGAGGGCATTCTTCTTGGACGGGACACCAACCTCGACCCACGTCCCGGGTGTCAGTTACTCTAACCTCACTGGAGTGTGAGGTAGCCATAGGCAGCCCTCCATGTTCTCTCAACACTCTCAATCTGGGAGTCACTAACGATGCAAGTCACTGATATGCAATCGGAGGATTCTAACGCGCGGGTCTACCCGCGATGGTACAGATTGACAGATGGTATCAAAAGTTGTTCTACAACCGCAGGCTGCCCTGCAGCCATCCTCCCGTGGGGGCCTGCCTGGCCTGTGAAGCTTTTTGTTTAGTTAACGTGGAGGACGCCCACGTACCCCGTCACAAACGGCCTGATCCACTAACTTCTTCAGGAACTTGTTCAATCCTCTCTTGAAAACTTCCACTATTATTCCAGTGACTAAGTAACTCCTTTCCTCCGTCCCATCCCAAATCCTTATCCAGACCTGTTGTTATAGATTCAGATACTCAGAACAAGTTCCAATTATCCTGACCCCTTCCAAGTGCTATATATAGTCGTAATGGCTTGGCGCTTTCCCTTGATAATTCCCTCCCCTCCCTCCAGTGACTAAGGCTTCACAAACCCTGTGGTTCCTCAGTCAACCTTGTCTCCAGGGTAATGAAGAGGCTGAGGTGGTGGTGGTTGTTTAAGATTCAGCTACTGGGAACCCAAAAGTTCCAAGTAGCACGGGCTATGGTGAGCCCGTAGTGGACTTACCTGCCACAGGAGCGGTGCTGTAACTTGTAAAGGCTGAGGTAAGGAAAACAAGTGTGGCAGTGAGAGACCTGCTGGATGGGGTTCTGGGAATTCTTCTACTCCCCAAAATATAAAAAGAATTACTGTACCAGCCTGGTAATTACCTGCAATTAAAATGAATATTGCAGGTTATTCCATGCATCACTCGTCTCGGCTCACAACGAATCTTCTTTTTGTTTGTTTTTCACCCAAGATCTTTTTGTTGGTCCAAGTTTGTGGTGGTCGCGGCGGCAGCGACAGTGTGATAAGCAGAAGCAGTTGGGCTTTTCAACAACTCTTGTGTGTAGTGTGTTGAGAGGGGCAAGGGATGTAGCGATAATTAGGCCAGCTGTATGTTGTGAGGCAAGGACTGTAGCAGTAGGAAGCCCTTATTGTATATTGTGTGAGGATAGAACTAGCAGTAGGTATGCTTAATGTGTGTTGTGAAGGGAATTGGCTGCAACAGTAGGCCTATTGCTGTATGTTATGAGAGGCTAAAACTGTAGCAGTTGGTGTAGGCCTACTATATGTTGTAAGAGTCAATGGTTGTAACTAAGTACTGCGTGTTGTTGAGTGTCGAGTGTTTTTTCCTTGAAGAAAAAACTGGATGGACACTTTTCTGCAAGAAGTGCCGGACCAACCAGGCTGTAGTGGATATGAGTGCTGCGGGCCGCTCCAACCAACAGCCTGTTGGTGCAAGTTATCACAAGTCGAGCCTGGCCTCGGGCCAGGTTCGAGGAGTACAAGAACTCTTAAAACCCTCTCCAGGTACAATTCAGGATCAGGTACGAAGGCTGTAACGATAAGTACAGCCTGTTGTGAGAGTCAGAGGTTGTTACAATAGGTGTTGTGTTATGTTGTGAGAGTCAGAGGTTGTTACAATAGGTGTTGTGTTATGTTGTGAGAGTCAGAGGTTGTTACAATAGGTGTTGTGTTATGTTGTTAGAGTCAAGGGTTGTTACAATAGGTGTTGTGTTATGTTGTGAGAGTTCCAACATGTACCAATGTACCGCCGACTCCCCCTGACCCTTTCTTCCCGGCCTCAATTTCCACTCTTAACATGACCAATGTTTTACCAGCACTTACAACAGAAATTTCTTCATTCATAATGTGATATAAAACGCCATTTGAAATCCTCTGCTTTAACCAGTCGGCATGTTCAAATGGGCAACACAGCCAGGTTGATCAGATATTGTTGTTGTAAAGTTCCCTCTTTCACACACAGGTTTGTTAGTAATGCTTTATATATGTACGGAAAACGCCTTTTCCACTAAATATATTTTTTTTCAAGGGAACTTTTTCCCCGCGAATATATTTAGCGAACGTTGAAAACTCTTGATGACCTTTATACATATACAAGATATTTGTGTTCTTGTTGCTCCCTCTTAAGGGCTTCCACACAGTGGCTCAGGGTCTTATGAAGAATGATTTCGGTGTGTAGCGTTGGTGCTAGTCCTTAACATTCTTCCTTAACATTCTTGAGGAGGAGCATTATCCCTTAATGAATCTCCCTTAATTGTAGGTAATACAATTGGAGGCATTTCAAGCGATTCCAATAATTGATGTGTTTGTATTGTATGACTTGGTAAAGTAGAGACGTGTTCCCACTTGTCCAGGTGAGGAAGTTTGACCGTCCTAAGTTATGGAGTAATGTGTGACAATAGTCCCCCCCCCCTCCCCGAGAGTTGACTACCTACGTTTCCTGGGAGAAATTATTTCATTTGTTTAACAACAAGATTAGTATTTTGTTCTGTTAGATTGGTAGTATCTTGAGTGACTGTAAATATCTTGTGGACCGCATGTATCTTGTGGACCGCATGTATCTTGTAGACCGCACGTATCTTGTAGACCGCACGTATCTTGTAGACCGCACGTATCTTGTAGACCGCACGTATCTTGTAGACCGCACGTATCTTGTGGACCGCATTTATCTTATGTATCTTTTAGACCACAGGTGTGTGTGCAGTTAAACAGATGTGTGTGGTGTACATTACCGTGGGCGAGGGGCAATTGTGTGTGTTATGTGCAACACTGCACAAACTTGCACACATTGTGAGGGAGCACGCGGTGGTCTGGGCTTTGTCAGAGCCACTTGTGTTCCTTTGAGGCTGTCAGTCACTCCAAGCCGCCCTCCTCCAGTCGTGGCCAGGGTGAGCTCTCTCGGGACACTGGGCACGACCCGACGACAACGCTGAGGTTGTGATGAGGGAAATGTGTGTTATTGGGAAGCACGGCCCTGGCAAGCGCAGGTCTTCCAGCGAGTAGTGGTGGCGTGTTGGCACCTTTGTCCATCTTAATGTGTGCACATGCTGTCGCATCCCGTACCGTTGGTCACGGTACTGTGTACGGTACTAGGGGTGATCCTCCACCTCATGGGTTCGTATCCTGTAGAGTTCTTAGTGTGTGTGTGTGTGTGTGTGTGTGTGTATATATATATATATATATATATATATATATATATATATATATATATATATATATATATATATATATTAATAATAATAATAATTGCTCTAAGGAACGAAGATCATAAATAACTGCAAAATGTCTGGTATAGGATCAAACGCCATAGCTGTGAGCGAGGGAGCTGGCGCTCCAGGCGTTACACAATAGAGAAAGTGTCGGCCATGTACGGCGCGTGAGTAGCTGTACCGTAGTCTATGGTACATGACTTGTTCACAACTCTATATTGTATCATCCTATGACATTTTTCGCGTGCCTGTGTGTGTATATTCATCTAGTTGTGTTTGCGGGGGTTGGGCTCTGGCTCCTTCGTCACGCCTCGACTGTCAATCAACTGTTTCTACTACTATTTTTTTCCCACACCACATACACACCCCAGGAAGCAGCCCGTGACAGCTGACTAACTCCCAGGTACCTATTTACTGCTAGGTAACAGGGGCATAGGGTGAAAGAAACTCTGCCCATTGTTTCTCGCCAGCGCCCGGAATCAACCCGGGGCCACAGGATCTCGTGTCCAGCGTGCTGTCCGCTCGGCCACCGGCTCCCCACATCGGCTCTGTGTGTGTGTGTGTGTGTGTGTGTGTGTGTGTGTGTGTGTGTGTGTGTGTGTGTGTGTGTGTGTGTGTGTGTGTGTGTGTGTGTGTGTGAGAGAGAGATACGCTCGCTCGCGTGTCTAAAACATATTTTTGCGTGAAAATATAATTGAAACATGAACGAATAAAATTTCTAACGAAATTGGTTAGTGATAAAGCCGTTGTCAACGACGGCCTTTCTCTGGGAGAAGTATAGATGTGTGGGGGCCTCAGAGCGCTGCGCAGCGTACGGGTTAAGTATTACCACATGACGCTAATCGGCGGGAGTTGGTGGTGAGAGTCGTGACCAGTGGTGGTGGTGGTGGTGCTCGCCGGCCAACAGGCTCCTCAAGGACATAACCCTGGAAAGAAAAAAAATCACATTATCCGAAACGTTACGATGGTTGGGCACTGTTACTTTCTGTAGTGACGTCATTTGTTCTTCGAGTCATGACGTTATAATGGGTTTTGCCGAGGCTGATGTCATCCCAGCCTTGACATGGTTGTTTCCCCCCCCCCTCCCCCCCTCCTACCACCACAGTCATGGCAACTGTGAGCCTCCCAGTCGTGACAACACTGGTTCCAGAGTCATGACGTCACTCCCGTCATGATGTCACTAGTTCTTCCAGTCATGACGTCATTTCCCGGCGGCGCGGCGGCAGGTCTGCCATTCACGTCGCTTCCATTTATCACTCTTTCCCCCCCCCCCTACCTTGAGGGCGAGAGCGTGCGCCGGTAACTGTATCCATCTGGTCCACATATCGTAGCGTAGACACCTCCTAGTACTCCCGGGGTTTACTAAGACGTCCAAGCAGCAGTGGTGAAGAGTTTACATCAGTGATGGTGGAGGTACGGAGGGTGTACGATGTATGATGGTTCCAGCCGGGTGCCAGGTCTATTGACGATAACGGTTGTTGGCAACTGTGAGGCGGACACGTACCAGGCCAGCAGTGGTACCGGATCCTCCCGGCCAGTGTGGGACCATGCTAGGCCGCCGCCCTATGGTACCTCGCTCTTATGGTAAATACCATATTGTTGAGTCCCTGGTACGAGTTCCTGTTCCCCTGTTGGTTAAACTGCCGCAGTACCAAGTGATGACCAAGCCACCAAGATGGCAAGTTCTGGCTGTGCCGGACCAACCGGGCTGTGGTGGGTATGTGGGCCTGCGGGCCGCTCCAAGCAACAGCCTAGTGGACCAAACTGTCACAAGTCAGGCCTGGCCTCGGGCCGGGCTTAGGGAGTAGAAGAACTCCCAGAACCCCATCAAACAGGTATCAACCAGGTATCACCTTAGCAGTGATACCACATCCTGTTGCGCAGGTGGCTACCTTGCCATCGTCGCAGTGCTACCAGATTAGGCCTTCCCGGGTAGGCAGAGACGCCCCATTTTCGACGCCCAGGAGGGGGGGGGGCGCATTATGCTATCAAAACAGCCCTGAAATTCATAAAACGAATTAATAGAATGCTGCAATGCAACCTACGGTCATAGAAAGCCAGCATTGGCTTAGTAGAATCTCGAGCAAGCACAAAACAAGTGAGTGGTGCTGGGCACGAGTCACGTGATCACAACTGTCGGTGACAGAGACAAGGGGAAAACAAAAAGATGAATGGCAACCAATCCTAAGCAACATTCAAGCGCGACTCAAGCGCGGGATACTATGCACTTATTAACACGTTGGCAATAAGATATTACAGTTGACATTTAACAAAGAGCAGTTTGATGTAGTCTGTTGTGGCATAGTTCGTGGGAGGAGTAGAATATCTTGACGAGATGAAGACTTGGTCGTACAAAATCAGCGCCCGACTCTCCTTCTGAGGTCAGCAGGCGGACGACAGTTTCTTGGCGCCTTCTTCTGATAATTACTTAACTTACAGACGTGACACATGTGGAGACATCTGTACAGATTAACATAAACGGTAGACGATTAGATATTCGGTACAACGAATATAATTATCAAAAATATTTGTCAAACGTACTACAAGAATCTAATTTATTCATCATCAACAGTACATGCAAAGAGTTTACTGCCATTTGCAAGAGTCGCTCACCGTGCCTCGATACCACTAGCGCATGCTCCTGCCGTACACACAGCAGCTACCGTACCGTCCAGATCCTGCCGTACACCCAGCTGCTACCGTACCGTCCAGATCCTGCCGTACACCCAGCTGCTACCGTACCGTCCAGATCCTGCCGTACACACAGCAGCTACCGTACCGTCCAGATCCTGCCGTACACACAGGAGCTACCGTACCGTCCAGATCCTGCCGTACACACAGCAGCTACCGTACCGTCCAGATCCTGCCGTACACACAGCAGCTACCGTACCGTCCAGATCCTGCCGTACACACAGCAGCTACCGTACCGTCCAGATCCTGCCGTACACCCAGCTGCTACCGTACCGTCCAGATCCTGCCGTACACACAGCAGCTACCGTACCGTCTCAGCAGTGACGTTAGGTTCTGCTAACCTGTTCTTCTCGGGTGCCGTTCCCACACGCCGGCCCCTACACTGGCGGTGCTGAGGTGACCACTCGAGGCTGCTGGAGCCTGCACAAGGGGCAGCAACAAGCAAGGGCTCAGCGAGTCGAGGCACAAGTAGGCAAAGTTAGTGCATATTGAGGGTACTTGTCTGTCATTGTCTATGGGAGAGTGAGGTCCACCTCTTCGTGCTCCGCCGCTTAACCTTGTCGCACCTTTTGCCTCGTCATTTCACTGTTCTGATGTGCGAGTTTTTTTTTTTGTCGAATCTGGCCTTAAAGTTGCGGGGTTGAGGTGACTTCCATGACTACTTCTTTCAGTGCATTCCATTATCTGACAACTCGTTCAGGGTACGAGTACTTCCTCAGAGTCGTCGGTGGTAGTGGGTGGCCTCTTCTAACCTACCAGAGGACCCAAAACAGAAAACGGGACAGTACGTCACTTTCGCCAGCCGCTCCCATTTTCTAGCATGACAATTTTTGGCCTTAATGTAACGCATACGTGCGAAAAGCGACGTTCTTTGTATGAGGACAGGTTGTGGAGGACTCGCCACCGTACCGGGTTCGTGCCCAACATATTCCGTCATTCGTATTATAATCCAGACCATCCTCTTAAGATGAAAGTTCTTATAATAACATTGTGAAAGTACCAATATGCCGTGATGGACCACCGGAAAGTACCAATATGTCGTGATGGACCACCGGAAAGTACCAATATGTCGTGATGGACCACCGGAAAGTACCAATATGTCGTGATGGACCACCGGAAAGTACCAATATGCCGTGACGGACCACCAAAAATTGACTTTTGTGTTATTGAATATGGACAAACTGGAAACTAATATTAACCTCAACTCAAATATAAGACCTAACCTCTCCCAGCAATCTTCGGCCTAATATATATATATATATATAATATATATATATATATATATATATATATATATATATATATATATATATAATATGCAAACAAGCCTGAATGGTCCCCAGGACTATATGCGACTGAAAACTCACAACCCAGAAGTGATTCGAACTCATACTCCCAGGAGCAACGCAACTGGTATATACAGGACGCCTTAAGTTTTCAGTCGCATATAGTCCTGGGGACCATTCAGGCTTGTTTGCATTTGTGTTCCTCACGTGTGCCCCAAAGAATGAGGTGATTTGATAAAATGCTATGCCCAAGATTACCATCCGAGTGCCGGCGGGGAAGTGGTTCAAATAGCTTCGGCTATCACTTCCTTATGTCCGGTCGTGATGGTCAAGCGGATTAAGGCGTCCTGTATATACCAGTTGCGTTGCTCTTGGCAGTATGGGTTCGAGTCACTTCTGAGGTGTGAGTTTTCAGTCATATATATATATATATATATATATATATATATATATATATATATATTATATATATATTTATATATATATATATATATATATATATATATATATATATATATATATATATATATATATATATATATATATATAATCTCTCCCTCCCTCCCTCCCTCCCCCCCCTCCCCCTTCACAACGGCGTGTGTCAAGTGTCGTTCCATCATAACTTCGTTGTCCAAGTGTTATCAAGAACTGTGGCTGGAGTTGTGTCCATTTTGGTCGAGGTCATCCCAAGGTCAAAATCAAGGTCACGTGAAAGGTCTTTATGCCTGCGAAGGACAAACTTAACTCGGGAAGAGTGAGGCCCAGAGACTTGCGGTTAGTTCCAAATATGTCCAGGGTCGAGGTATGTTGTTATATTTGGTGTTGTGTGGGCTAAACACTCAACTCATACACCTGCACATTGATGATATTTGATTTTCTAAACCTGTGGTTGTAGACGCTGACCTCTTGCTTGTTGTGTGGACCACTTTACAGTGATGGAGTAGATTGTTGGGCGGTTGTGTGTGTGGCTACCTTGCTCTGCCTTCTGTTGGTTCCGAGGATCAACGTCCGCCCGGCCCGGTCTCTGGCCAGGACTCCTGGTTGGTGGTCTAGTCAACCGGGTTATTATACGCAGCTCCTAAGATATGAATCACAGCCCGTTTATCAGGTATCCTTTTGATGGTGTAGATTTCGTTCTTTCTACCTGATTTTCTTGAACGTGAGATGTCAGTCTAACGTTATAGCTTTATCTCTTATGGTAAAAAGAAAGTAGTTGAAAATCATGGACCCTTACTGTTGCTAGCGTTCTCTTTCAGCGTACATATTGCACCTTTGCCTTTTCACGGGGCTCTTTCCCATTCTGTCCTGGCCTCCTGGTCTCATGTGGTGTATTTCCGTGTGTGCACATTTGGAACCAGTTCCTCTAATATTTGCCAAGTGTAATTATTACATCTCCCGCCTGGGCTTTAGGGGAATACAGGTTCAACAAGTTTTTCCAGTGTAACTTATTATGTATCTCTCATGTTTGCTCTAGGGAGGTACAGATTTAAGATGTGTAGATTTTATTCGTGTCGTCGACGACAGTTGATGTAGCACTGTAATGTCCCTGGTAGTGTATACGGGAGAGTGAGGTCTGGCTTTTATGTCTCTCCTGCTACCTTGTTGTACCTATTTGAGTTATAATTTAACTATTCGGACGTTCAATTTCTCTTTCGAATCGGGCATTTCAAATCTGGGCTTTCACAACATGGTTAGTTCATTCCACCCGTACTGGGTACATGTATTTCCTTACGTTTCTTCGCCTCTCTTTTGTGTTTTCAGCTTACATCTGTTCTTGTCTATCTTCTGTATCTTGTATTTCGTGATCATATCCCCTCTTGTGTTTTATCTCGCGTGTTGCAAGATTTAGTTCCTTACTAATGTTCATAGCTTATCCCCTGGCTCAGCTTGTGCAAGCTAGCAATTTGTTTGTCCAACGCAGCGTATTTTTTTTTTTATTGAATCAGAGTTGTACATTTTCAGCCCTATAGCGTACTTTCGGCGGTCCCTTAGATCCGCGAAGTCGTTTTTCTAATACACATTTTATTTGCGTAAAGGTACAGAGAATCGCCCAGTAATCCCCTGCCAATAGACCCAGAGGTCCCGGATCCCGGTGTCTCACCCCGCTAATTAACATGAACACAAGCGGAGGCCAGTACCACTGCAATTCATACGCAGAATTAACATCTGCGCTAACATGATCACGTGGAGGCAGAGTGATTAACATCTGCGCTAACATGATCACGTGGAGGCAGCAGTGATAACATCTGCGCTAACATGATCACGTGGAGGCAGTGCAGTGATAACATGGTAACATGATCAATGCTAGTCACGTGGGATCACCATCCCTGTCTGTACGCGGACGGGCTTACCGTCCACCTATGGATGAGCGCGCGTCTAAGCACATCGATGGGCCGCTCTACGAGGAAGTGGAAGCAACTAACACGGTAGTCGAATACTTAATTTGGAAGGCATTCTAGTGGAGCTTCTGGTAACGGGCCAGTTTAAATGTACACAAACTATCGGGTGTGGACCATTATCAGTGGAGCGGAGGGCATACCAGCGCCGTGGATTTGACAGTGTTATTGGTGTTATATACCTGTTTGATAACCTGTTTTGATGGGGTTCTGGGAGTTATACTCCCCCAACGCCCGGCCCGAGGACAGGCTTGACTGTTGTGAGCATACATCACAGGTAAATCACAGATCAAACATTTGCAAACGAAGAGAATGATATTAACATACAGATAGATGTGAAATTTGGCAAGCTTGTGGTTTTTGATGAGTGGTTGTGGCCATGTTTTAACCTTCGTGTCATTAGTATAGGCTGGCCCACCCCGTGCCTGGGGTCAGTCTCTCTCTAGTTTAACCTACAGGACAAAGTGAGACATTCACATTGTGAGAATATTTTCTGCTCACCAGATTTGGTGGGAATATTATCGCAATTAAGTGAAACCATGAGATTTTATCCTGTTCGTCCAAATTGCTGAAAAGTTGCTGACTCCCGATGCGCCTTCCTAGGCAACCTTCTCTTTCCTATAGCGAATGTCAATTATATTATATATTCCTACGAGAGGTGAGAAGCGACGCAGATGGTTTGCATTGTCGCGGATAGAGTGAGTTCGGAGAGGTAGAGCCCCAGCGAGTTACCGAGAACTAGGCCACAGCGAGTACCGAGAACTAGAGCCCACAGCGAGTACCGAGAACTAGAGCCCACAGCGAGTACCGAGAACTAGAGCCCACAGCGAGTACCGAGAACTAGAGCCCACAGCGAGGACCGAGAACTAGAGCCCACAGCGAGTACCGAGAACTAGAGCCCACAGCGAGTACTGAGAACTAGAGCCCACAGCGAGTACCGAAAACTAAAGCCCACAGCGAGTATCGAGAACTAGAGCCCACAGCGAGTATCGAGAACTAGAGCCCACAGCGAGTACCGAAAACTAAAGCCCACAGCGAGTATCGAGAACTAGAGCCCACAGCGAGTATCGAGAACTAGAGCCCACAGCGAATACCGAGAACTAGAGCCCACAGCGAGTACCGAGAACTAGAGCCCACAGCGAATACGAGAACTAGAGCCCACAGCGAATACCGAGAACTAGAGGCCCACAGCGAATACCGAGAACTAGAGCCCACAGCGAATACCGAGAACTAGAGATACAGGCGCGTTTCAACACCATTATCTGGGTCTTGTATACTCAGTTTACCTGCATTAGAATTGCTTAGTCTCATGCTTTGGGCGTCGGCTTTGGGTAAATATAACTGACCGTCCTCGTTTTAATACCTATAAATATGAGGCAAGAGCCTCGCTTGGCCAGCAAGCTGCATGTAAGGACTTTGGACAGTTGGGCACTTTACATGTTCTAAATACTTCATG
>WNGS01109635.1:17669569-17680292 GCA_020271785.1 Procambarus virginalis
GAAGGGTCACCAGTCGGTTGTTCAACCAACCCGCCCTCTTAAAAAAAACGTCACATTTGCAACCCTCCCAGCGAGGCTGATAAGACTCATCCTGCCGGAGCACACCGTCGGCAACCTACATTCACCTAGGTAGAGAACTGTAGATTTGTTTTTCTTGCGTAAGGGAGGCCGTGGACCTACCCGGGCTGTGGTGGGTGTATGAGTGGGCACCCTGCGAGGGCCGCTCCAGATAGCATACATGCCCTAGTGAGGAAAACACAGAACATATACGGCACGCATAGACACGATAAAACATCTAAATTATTGGGATCGTCTCAAAGCTCTCAAAATGTACTCTCTGGAAAGGAGACGAGAAAGGTATCAAATAATATATACATGGAAGATACTTGAAGGCCAGGTCCCAGATTTGCACAGAAGAATAATAACATACTGGAGCAAAAGATATGGAAGGAAATGCAGAATAGAACCAGTGAGGAGTAGAGGTGCCATAGGCACAATCAGAGAACACTGTCCTAACACTGTCCTCAGCTGTTCAGCACCTTCCCAGCAAGCATTAGAAATATTGCGAGAACAAAGGTGGATATATTCAAGAGGCACTTGGATAAGTTTTTGCAAGAAGTGCCGGACCAACAAGGCTGTAGTGGATATGAGGGCCTGCGGGCCGCTCCAAGCAACATCCTGTTGGACTCAGCTCTCACAAGTCGAGCCTGGCCTCGGGCCGGGCTTGGGGAGTGGAAGAATTCCCAGAACCCCAAGTATAAAGTAGATAAACACGGGGCATAATCTTACTGAATCGACCATACGAGTTATAAATAGTCATACTCTGCCTAAGTAAAACAAAAACAAGAAACAAGTAACAAATAACACTAGGTGGGCCAGCCATATACTTAGGGCCCGCGCAGGAATATCCCTGCATAAAAAGTGCCCTCTCGTTGGACAACTAAAAACATTTCTAAAATTTCTGGTTGTGGAACCCTTCAAATCTTGCAGGACTTCCCTCTTTTAAGCTATGCTTGCAGTAGTATTCTCGTAGTTCTTCATAAGTTACCCATTGGCATGCTAGTTTTTTGTTGATGTGTATATGTTGTAGTTGCCATAAAGGAAGAGAAACTATACTAGCGAGCGCTCCTAGTGACAGGTGTCGTTTCTAGTGACAGGTGTCGCTCCTAGTGACAGGTGTCGCTCCTAGTGACAGGTGTCGCTTCTAGTGACAGGTGTCGCTTCTAGTGACAGGTGTCGCTCCTAGTGACAGGTGTCGCTCCTAGTGACAGGTGTCGCTCCTAGTGACAGGTGTCGCTCCTAGTGACAGGTGTCGCTCCTAGTGACAGGTGTCGCTCCTAGTGACAGGTGTCGCTCCTAGTGACAGGTGTCGCTTCTAGTGACAGGTGTCGCTTCTAGTGACAGGTGTCGCTCCTAGTGACAGGTGTCGCTCCTAGTGACAGGTGTCGCTCCTAGTGACAGGTGTCGCTCCTAGTGACAGGTGTCGCTTCTAGTGACAGGTGTCGCTCCTAGTGACAGGTGTCGCTCCTAGTGACAGGTGTCGCTCCGAGTGACAGGTGTCGCTCCTAGTGACAGGTGTCGCTCCTAGTGACAGGTGTCAAGACCGTGCTCGCTAATCCTCCATCATCATAAATATAGTGGAAATATTTCACTAATTATTAACTGAATTGGTAATAAATATGAGATTGATATATAACTCATGTATAACCTGTCCTCTTACAAATTACGTCTGAATTTGGCTGTATGACCGAAATGGACGTACTGTAATTTGAAAATTTATAATAATTGAAAATATTTTTCTTTCCAAAATACAAGAGTCCTCGGGCAGGTTAGGAGGCAGGAAGCTCTCCTAAGGTTTCAAAACGTCAAGAAAACCGTTAATTGAAAGGTTCCTCTCCTAACCTTACCGAGTAAGCCGGAGGACTCAAAACAGAAAACGGGACAATACGTCACTTTCGTGAGCCGATTTCATTTCAAATTATGTCCATTTTGGCCATAGCGTGCATACGGGCGTAAAGCGACGTAATTTAAGAGGACGGGTTGCATGCATGGCTATGCTCATTAGGTAATAACTGCAGTCATTATCCGATGAATATGACTAGATCCCAGTGGTAGTGGTCCACGGTGCCTCCCTCAGGCTCCCTGTGGTAGTGGTCCACGGTGCCTCCCTCAGGCTCCCAATCTGATTTCTTACTAATTTGAAATCTGGGCCTTGTGTTGAATCTCTATCTTTCAATATCCCATTATTTTATTGCAAGGGTCCGTCATTATGTGTGCTTGGGGGGGGGTATAACCTGGTCCATTGAGAACGGGAATTTAAATACAAAAATAATTTAATATGATCTGCAGTGATCTCCATGTAAGGAGCCGGGTGACTTGTTGGGGGGAGAGAGAGCATTGTGGGATTGAACACCACTCTAACGTCCTGAACCTTTTCTGAGAATGTTCCTTTGATGATTTTTACAAAGTGAAATGATGATTGCACGCTATAAATATAATGAGACTTGGGAGTGGAGGGCCGTGCTGGGGGGTGGGGGGGGTGGGGTCCACCGGCCCCACATTGTGGAAGAAACAGTGGCGAGTGTTGAGGGCTGTGTGCTTCGTCACTATGGATCACTCAACACTGTCCTTTACCACGCTGGAACTGTGGCCATCCGGGTGGCTTGGTCGCCACACCCGGGGCCACTTGACCACACCTGGGGCCACTTGGCCACACCCGGGGGCCACTTGGTCACACCTGGGGGCCACTTGGCCACACCTGGGGGCCACTTGGCCACACCTGGGGGCCACTTGGCCACACCTGGGGGCCACTTGGCCACACCTGGGGGCCACTTGGCCACACCCAGGGGCCACTTGGCCACACCCAGTTGCCACCTGGCTACACCCGGGGGCCACCTCGCCACACCCGGGGGCCACTTGGCCACACCCGGGGGCCACCTGGCCACACCGGGGGCCACCTGGCCACACCGGGGGCCACCTGGCCACACCGGGGGCCACCTTACTAAACCTAATGTCGGCTTTCCTCCCCCCTCCCTCTCCCCCAAACACACGTATCCTTTCATAGTAACCATATCATATTTTGTTCTACCACAGACGTGGCCACACATTTACAGTGCTAACCAGCATATGTACATTTTTGTGTAGTAGGGGGCCTCAGAGGGACTTCATTCCTCTTATAAGGAATTAGTCATAGATGACTAATGAGCCTAAAACATCAAATGAGTCAAATGCTTTTCAGTTCTTATATTTTGTCTTCACACATTANTGTACGCGGACGGGCTTACCGTCCACCTATGGATGAGCGCGCGTCAAGCACATCGATGGGCGCTCTACGAGGAAGTGGAGCAACTAACACGGTAGTCGAATACTTAATTTGGAAGGCATTCTAGTGGAGCTTCTGGTAACGGGCCAGTTTAAATGTACACAAATATCAGGTGTGACCATTATCAGTGGAGCGTAGGGCATACCAGCGCCGTGGATTGACAGTGTTATTGGTGTTATATACCTGTTTGTTACCTGTTTGATGGGGTTCTGGGAGTTATACTCCCCAAGCCCGGCCCGAGGCCAGGCTTGACTTGTGAGCATACATCACAGGTAAATCACAGATCAAACATTTGCAAACGAAGAGAATGATTTTAACATACAGATAGATGTGAAATTTGGCAAGCTTGTGGTTTTTGATGAGTGGTTGTGGCCATGTTTTAACCTTCGTGTCATTAGTATAGGCTGGCCCACCCCGTGCCTGGGGTCAGTCTCTCTCTAGTTTAACCTACAGGACAAAGTGAGACATTCACATTGTGAGAATATTTTCTGCTCACCAGATTTGGTGGGAATATTATCGCAATTAAGTGAAACCATGAGATTTTATCCTGTTCGTCCAAATTGCTGAAAAGTTGCTGACTCCCGATGCGCCTTCCTAGGCAACTTCTCTTTCCTATAGCGAATGTCAATTATATTATATATTCCTACGAGAGGTGAAGCGACGCAGATGGTTGCATTATCGCGGTAGAGTGAGTTTGGAGAGTTAGAGCCCACAGCGAGTACCGAGAACTAGAGCCCACAGCGAGTACCGAGAACTAGAGCCCACAGTGAGTACCGAGAACTAGAGCCCACAGCGAGTACCGAGAACTAGAGCCCACAGCGAGTACCGAGAACTAGAGCCCACAGCGAGTACCGAGAACTAGAGCCCACAGCGAGTACCGAGAACTAGAGCCCACAGTGAGTACCGAGAACTAGAGCATACAGGCGCGTTTCAACACCATTATCTGGGTCTTGTATACTCAAGTTTACCTGCATTAGAATTTGCTTAGTACTCATGCTTTGGGCGTCGGCTTTGGGTAAATATAACTGACCGTCCTCGTTTTAATACCTATAAATATGAGGCAAGAGACTCGCTTGGCCAGCAAGTGCATGTGATGACGTTGACAGTTGGGCAACTTTACATGTTCTAAATACTTTCAGATGTAGAATATTATACATTTTAATGTTGAGTTTAGCACTGCCGGACCGCCAAGACACTCATCCCCGAAATCAACAAAAAGTAGGTAATGTAAAATACCTCAACCCAAGGCATTGTTAATGTGTGGCCACGTCTGTGGTAGAAAATAATAATAATAATAATAATAATAATAATAATAATAAACGTAACCTAACCTAGGCCTAACTGCATACAAAACCTGGAAAACCGCACAAATCTATCTTTAAAATAACCATCAACTTGGTTTGGACGGTAGAGCGACGGTCTCGCTTCATGCAGGTCGGCGTTCAATCCCCGACCGTCAAAGTGGTTGGGCACCATTCCTTCCCCCCACCCCTATCCCATCCCAAATCCTAATACTTACCCCTTTCCAAATGCTATATAGTCGTAATTGCTTGGCGCTTTCCCCTGATAGTTCCCTGATCTTTAAAATGTCATCTTTCTCGATGATTTCAATTTACAAGTGAAACTCAAATATATGAGAACACCTGGACAGCAGAGGCAATCACAGTACCATACACATAGCCTCTTACAACTAGATAAATTGTTCCTCACTTTCATAACTCTCACTGTATTAACCATTTCTATACTTTCCCTTCACCCGTGCCTCTCTATCATCTTTTCTTAAAAAAAAGGTGCAGTCAACCAAAAGAGGCAAAACCTTGGGCATGAATTTACAAACAAAATATGAACTGATAATATAATTGCCGAAATCAAATGAAAAAAAATTATTTTTAAACGGATGGACATTTATAATTGACAGTTTAACAAAAATCAAGTACATTATTCACATATATAAGAAAATAATAATAATCTAATTTATCTTGGCTAATAGCCAAGTTATAATAGTCAATTATAACGGCGGTCATCAATATAATTATACATAAAATAGTATATTGTAAAAACCTTCCAGCCCAGTATGACATAATGGATAATGATAATGAAAACAAAGTTCAATATTAGATTAGAAAGGAGTAAATGCATTATAGGAGGCAGGTAAATTAAGCCGCATTAAAGACATTACATTAAGACGTATCGAAGATATTCAAGAAATTGATAATGCCTGCAGCTAGAAGTGTGACATGTTCACTATGAACCTCATTATGAACCTCATTATGAACACGGCTCATGTTATGTGAATTTAATTTGCCAGTCTCCCAGTCGCTCCAGCAGTGTTCGCTGTAGCCGTATTCGTTTCAGCCGTAGTCACTGGAGCCGTAGTTGCTGTAGCCATATGCGCTCTAGCCGTATTCGTTCTAGCCATAGTTGCTGTAGCCATATTCGTTCCAGCCGTATTCGTTCTAGCCATAGTTGCTGTAGCCATATTTGTTCCGGCCGTAGTTGCTGTAGCCATATTCGTTCCAGCCGTATTCGCTCAAGCCGTAGTCCCTGAAGCCTTAGTGGTTGAGCCCTGGTGTGGCCGAACACCTGCTACTACACGTTGGGTTCACCTGCACCTTGATGGCAAGGACATGCAAAACGTGTCTTAATATATTTACTTGTTATTTGTCTGTGATTGGTTTCGCAAGCTTTTCCGCCTCTAAATCTTTCACAGATTATTGTTCGCTCTCCGCCGCTGCTATTCGTGTTTTTTTTTTTGGGGGGGGGATATGTTTTATCTTGTTAAATGTTCAAGTATGCATTTGTAGGCTGCCTATTTGATGACATTGTGTGGCATCCTTAACAAGCACGCATCATAACCGCTGCCACTACTTTACGCCATGACATTGTACACATTATCATGATCCTGTATGATTATGGTAATAATATTCACTTGTGTTTCCTCCGACGTCAGGTGGTCCCTTACACACATACACACACACACACACACACACACACACACACACACACACACACACACACACACACACACACACACACACACACACAAAAGTTAGAAAAAGTTAGTTAGCAAAAGTTAGAACATCATTCAGAAACCTAAGCAAGGAGGCATTTAGGGCGCTTTACACTGCCTACGTGAGGCCAGTCTTAGAGTATGCCGCCTCATCATGGAGTCCCCATCTGAAGAAGCATATAATGAAACTGGAAAAGGTTCAGAGGTTTGCAACGAGACTCGTCCCTGAGCTACGAGGGATGGGGTATGAGGAGCGCCTGAGGGAACTGTGCCTTACGACACTAGAAAGAAGAAGGGAGAGAGGGGACATGATAGGAACGTATAAAATACTCAGAGGGATTGACAGAGTGGACATAGACGAAATGTTCACACGGAATAGGAACAGAACGAGGGGACATGGATGGAAGTTGGAAACTCAGATGAGTCACAGAGATGTTAGGAAGTTTTCTTTTAGCGTGAGAGTAGTGGGAAAATGGAATGCACTCAAGGAACAGGTTGTGGAAGCAAATACTATTCATAATTTTAAAACCAGGTATGATAGGGAAATGGGACAGGAGTCATTGCTGTAAACAACTGATGCTCGAAAGGCGGGATCCAAGAGTCAATGCTCGATCCTGCAGACACATATAGGTGAGTACATATAGGTGAGTACACACACACACACACACACAGGGTAGACAAGGATAAACTATTCAACACTGGTGGTACGCGAACAAGGGGACACAGGTGGAAACTGAGTATCCAAATGAGCCACAGGGACGTTAGAAAGAACTTTTTCAGTGAGTAGTTAACGGTGGAATGCATTAGGCATTGATATGGTGGAGGCTGATTCCACACACAGTTTTAAATGTAGATAAGGTAGGCTCAGGAATCTGTACACCAGTTGATTGACGGTTGAGAGGCGGGACGAAAGAGCCAAAGCTCAACCCCCGCAAGCACAAATTGGTGAGTACACAAGCCTTTGATAGAGTACCGCACAAGACTGCTATTCAAACTTGAAAGGAAGGCAGGAGTAAGTGGAAAGGCCCTAGCATGGGTAGGGCCATAAGGAAACAACACATAAGGAAACTGGAAAAGGTTCAGAAGGTAGCGACGAGGCCTCTTGAGGTATCTTGAGGTGATTTCGGGGCTTGGCGTTCTCGCGGCCTGGTCATCGACCAGGCCTCCTTTTTTGTTATCCCCCCCCCCCATCAGGAAGCGGCCCGTAGCAGCTGTCTAACTCCCAGGTACCTATTTACTGTTAGGTAACAGGAGCGTTTCTTTCACTCTGATGCTCCTGTTACCTAGCAGCAAATAGGTACCTGGGAGTTACACAGCGGTTACAGGCTGCTTCCTGTGGTGTGTGTGTGTGGGGAGGGGGGGATGTGGGTGTGTGTATTCACCTAGTTGTGCTTGCGGGGGTTGAGCTCTGTTCTTTCGGCCCGCCTCTCAACTGTCAATCAATCAACTGTTACTAACTGCTAAAAAAATCCACCCCCCCCCTCCCCCTAAGAAGCAGCCCGTAGAAGCTGTCCAACTCCCAGGTACCTTTTTACTGCTAGGTAACAGGAGCATCAGGGTGAAAAATTCTACACATTTATTCTCGTCGGCGCCAGGAATCGAACCCTGAACCACAGGATTACATGTTTAGCGTGATGTCCACTCAGACACCGGCCCCCCGTGGTGTGGTGGGGTGCTTGTGTGGCCGGTGGTGGGGGTATTATGGAGGGGGGGGGGGAGGGATGGTGGGCTCAGACAGTTGGAGCGTGTGGTAGGGTAGATAGTGTGGTGGGGTAGATTGTTAGGGGCGGGGATAGCATGCGAGGAGGGTTGAAGGGAAGATGGTTAGATTGTGTGTGATGGTGGAGATAGTTGTGATGCGTGGCTGGACAGAAAGAGTGGTGGGATGGTTGTGTGGGAGGGGGGAGGGGGAAGAGGGGGTATCACCTCGCCTGTAACATAATATCCTGTAAACAGAGGGATGCATTGCCACGCCTGGCACTGTAAGACCGCATGGTCACTACAGCCTATCCCATCACAGCCTTCCCCACCACAGCCTTCCATACCATTCTCCACCACCATAGTCTTTTTCAAGAAGCGGTTAGATAAGTTCTTGCAGGAAGTGCCGGACCAACCCGGTTATAATGGATATGTGCCCCTGCGGGCCGCTCCAAGCAACAAACAGCCTGTTGGACCAAGTTATGAAAAGTCGAGCCTGGCCCCGGGTCGGGCTCCAAGTATACAACGTCCACAACAGTCTTCACCATCACAGCCTCCCTCGCGACAGTCTTCTTCATCACCATAACTTTTCTCTGTGACCACACCCTTCCCATCCCCACCACAGCCTCCCCCACCACCACAGCCTCCCCCACCACCACAGCCTCCCCACCACCACCACCACCACAGCCACCACCACCACAGCCTCCCCCACCACCACTACCACAGCCTCCCCCACCACCACCACCACAGCCTCCCCCACCACAGCCTCCCCCACCACCACAGCCTCCCCCACCACCACAGCCTTCCCCCACCACCACCACAGCCACCACCACCACCACAGCCTCCCCCCCCACCACAGCCTCCCCCACCACCACCACCACCACCTCCCCCACCACCACCACCACAGCCACCACCACCACAGCCTCCCCCACCACCACAGCCTCCCCCACCACCACCACCACAGCCACCACCACCACAGCCTCCCCCCCACCACAGCCTCCCCCACCACCACCACCACAGCCTCCCCACCACCACCACGACAGCCACCACCACCACAGCCTCCCCCCCACCACCACCACCTCCCCCACCACCACCACCACAGCCTCTCCACAAGTATTAAAGAAATATCCAAATATCACCCATAACGACAATATACCTTTGCCTGCCGTAAATATTTAATGAGTGGCGTTACTTCCCTAAAATAACACTGGTGGGTAGAGGACGGGCCGTGCAGCACTTCCACCACCGCCCACAGGAAGGGTGTCGAGTGTATCACCCCACGTCAACCTGTTCCCTTGTTCCCAGCACCGCTGTGTACTGGCCCTCCCGTTGTTCCCTGAGGGGGGGGGGCTAGTGTGGTGGACTACCATGGTGGGTGTTGTATACTCTTTAAGAAGTGCCGGACCAACCAGGCTGTAGTGGATATGTAGGCCTGGGGGCCCACTCTAAGCAATAATAACCTCTTGGACCAAGCTCTCACAAGTTAAGCCGGGGTTTGGGAGTATAAATCCCAGAAACCTGAGATATCCTCCAGGTTCTGCCAGAACATTTCGCTGCCCGCCTCTACTGTTGTCATTAAATTAGCACCATCTGCGAACTTGAAATTTGCTGGGCTCATGAACCCATTGGATTCTCATGTAGTAATTTTGATTTCGGGTATGGAGTTCGTCTGCAGTCATAAGCATCGTTCTTCGCCACCCAGTTCACGCATCTCCTCACCTCTTTGGCACAGAGAAACGTCTGCCTGATTTATGCTCGTGAGGCTCATTTGGGTACTTGGGTGTCATTTGTGCACGTGTCCACTCATTTGTGTCCCTCCGTGTCTAGATTTTTTTCTTTGGTATTTTGTATGTGGTGATCACGTGCTCCAGTGCGTGCGCATATATCGGCGGACACGTATGGTGAGAAACCTCGGAAGCAGAAGCTCTTCTACCTTGGAAAGACGAGAATGCTCGTACCATGGAAGATAATTAGAGTTGTATTGCGGCAAGAAGGATGAAGCCAGTGTTCCTTCACAGGTCACTCCTCGCACCACTGGCAGCTCCGCCGTCACTCCTCTTGTGGTTGTGGCTATTCACTCTTCATCATGATAACAATGATTATCATGATAATGGTGATTGATTCTGATAACTGTGCTGCTGTCGCTTATGTCAATGTTGCTGCTGCTGCTGTTGTCAATGTTGATGTTGCTGCTGCTGCTGTTGCTGCTGCTGGCGCTGCTGTTGTTGCTGCTGGCGCTGATGTTGCTGCTGCTGACGCTGCTGTTGCTGCTGGCGCTGCTGTTGCTGCTGCTGGCGCTGATGTTGCTGCTGCTGGCGCTGCTGCTGGCGCTGCTGCTGGCGCTGCTGTTGCTGCTGGCGTTGCTCTGCTAACTTTGTTACTGTAAAAACTACTGCTGATATGAATGTACAAGAGATATTAGTAGAGTGGAGAAAAGTTTGTGTTTAATATAGTGGGAAGAGGAGAGGATGTTGTTACATGACAAACTAAGAAGAGTGAAGAAAGCTTAAGGATGTGTACGGTGCGTAGTTAGCGAGCAGCTGTGACTAAGTCACCTGGTTCCTCTTGGGCGATGGTGGTGGCTCCTCGTGCAGGTGTGAGGGCAGGTGTGGTAGAGGACGAGGCGGCCGGTGTACCGTGCACCACATTACTTAAGAACCAAAGAACAGGGACTAAAGATTCCTCCCCGCATG
>WNGS01109635.1:17698685-17701185 GCA_020271785.1 Procambarus virginalis
ACTTAGTGTCTTCTTCCCTTTCCGAAATCTAAGTTAATATTTGCACTCGCGTCACGACTCTGTTCATGTTCCACAAGATCCCACCATGCCTTATCACTGTTCTCATTACCATGATCCCACTCACTGTTTGTACTGTGCCCTCGCTACGTGTCGGTGACTCTTCCTGGCCTTGGTCACGGTGAACTTCAACGGTAACAACCTGCTCAATTTTTTCAGAGACTTTTAATTTAGCGGCTAAGTCCTTCATACGTACCAGATCAATACTCCGAGTTAATTTTCTCCTACGTTTCTTTACATGACTGTTACAGAACCAGCCTTCACACTACCCTTACCCTTTCTATCAGACCATACTGAAGAGGGTGGAGTTGCCCTCTTCACAGGCATTTCTACATCACTATCCTCCATGGAGTCATCCTCCACATCCAGTTGACAACCAGTTACTTTCTCCATCGTCACCTCACCAAGGTCAGCGCCGCCGTCGTCATCGCAGCTCAGCGCAGCGTCAGCGCCAATGTCATGGGCGTCCATGTATATTGTCCAGACTTACCTCACCCTCACCAGGTTGAACGATAGCAGATAAATCGTCCTGAGCAGTGTCGTCTGCACATTCCTTTTCTGCATTACCTTTATCATCCTGATCTAAGTTACCTTCACCGGCCTCATTCGCACTGGGATTCACTCCCACAGACGTTTCACTTACAGAGTTGTGGGTTACTTCATCTACCTCACCTGGCACTGCAGTATGTACAACAGTGGGTTCATTTCCTGAGACACTGTCCTCTATTAATGGCGGAAAGTCATGTTCACGAAAAATGTTGATCCGTTCTGATGCCTCCACCTGGCAGGCAGCAGCCATGTGACCAGTACGCCCACACTTAAAACAAGTTTGCAGTTGGCCATTGTATATAAATTTAATATAATGACCTTCTACTGACATTGATGAAGGAATATTGCGATGAAGTTCCATCTTTACTGTTCTTGTTCCATTAAAACGCCCTTTCCCTGGTCCATAAGTATACTTATTGAAGCGAACATTGTCCACTTTCCCATATTGTTGCAGTATGCGTATAATAGTTCCATTCAACATTTCAAATGGCGCATCCCTCACAGAAACGTATGTAAACGTTTTGCTCAAATTAATCACTTCTACTGATCCTTTCCCATTAGGTAAACTTATAATTTCATCATCATACTTCTTGAGAAACTCTGAAAACGCTACATTGTTTTCAAATTTCAACACCACTCTGTTCCCTGGCAGTGTTTGGTAACCAAATATTTCTTCCGTCTTGATCTGTAACACATCGAAGATCGTCGTGGATACAAGGTCGGGATCAACATGACAACTAAAACTTGAGCCCTATGGACTCCTTCCGCTTGAGTGGAGGTGTGTAGGAGCCCATGATAGCACTTATACCACCCCCAGCGCGACGTTATCCAGCCATCCGTTAACACGCCGGCTCCCGGCGACGACAAACACGTCCACCACACCAGACGCTAGTAGCAGAGCGAACCAAACACGTCTGCTCACCACCACGTCCACGACGAGACTCCCTCACGCTTATGGGTGAATGGTTTTGATGGTGAAGGCCATGTTAAAGGTGTGCGTGCGTGCGCGTGCATGCGTGTGTACTCGCCTAATTGTGCTTGCGGGGGTTGAGCTCTGGCTCTTTGGTCCCGCCTCTCAACTCAACTGGAGATGGACATCTCCAGTGTGTGTGTGTGTGTGTGTGTGTGTGTACTCACCTAGTTGTGCTTGCGGGGGTTAAGTTTTGGCTTTTTAGACCCGCCTATTTACTGTCAATCAATTAAATGATTCGCGCGCGCGCGCGCACACACACACACAACACACACACACACACACACACACACACACACACACACACACACACACACACACACACACACACTCTGGCTCTTTGGTCTCTGAGGCGAGATCAAAGAGCCAGAGCTCAACCCCCGCATGCACAATTACGTGAGTGTACACACACACACACACACACACACACACACACACACACACACACACACACACACACATATATATATATATATACACACACCTGGAAGGAACCTGTACACCTGTTGATTGACGGTTGAGAGGCGGGACCAAAGAGCCAGAGCTCAACCCCCGCAAGCACAGTTAGGTGAGTACACACATACACACACACACAAACACACATATACAACATATATACAAAAGGGTGACAGACAAGAGGCACTGAAGGCCAGTGTCCTTGTATACCATGCAAGGTGATGGAGAAGATCGTGAGAAAAAAACTAGTAACACATCTGGAGAGAAGGGGCTTCGTGAAAACCCATCAACATGGGTTCAGGGAAGGTAAATCTTGCCTTACAGGCTTAATAGAATTCTATGATCAGGTGACAAAGATTAAGCAAGAAAGAGAAGGATGGGCGAACTGCATTTTCTTGGACTGTCGGAAAGCCTTTGACTCAATACCCCATAAGAGACTGATGCTTTAGCTGGCGAAACAGGCAAGAG
>WNGS01109635.1:17706185-17731185 GCA_020271785.1 Procambarus virginalis
AGACTGTTCAACACGCTTCCACTACACATAAGGGACATAACTGGCAAACCCCTCACAGTGTTCAAGAGAGAACTGGATAAGCACCTCCAAAGGATACCTGATCAACCAGGCTGTGACTCATACGTCAGGCTGCGAGCAGCCGCGTCCAACAGCCTGGTTGATCAGTCCAGCAACCAGGAGGCCTGGTCGATGACCGGGCCGCGGGGTCGATAAGCCCCGGAAGCACCTCAAGGTATCCTCAAGGTAAGGGAACTATAAGGAGAAAGCGCCAAGCCATTACGACTGTATAGCCCTTGTAAAGGATCAGGATAAGGATTTGGGATTGGACGGGGGGAAGGAATGAAGCATTTAAAATATGTTGTTCTGTGAGTTCTACTTTATATCTTTTAAGCTGAAGTTCAACAAAATAAAAATTTACATGTTGATAATTGACTTTACAGTGTGATAATTTAATGCCCAAAATTTTATGTAGTTCGTCATTAGTGACAGGTTTTTTTATGTATACAAAATTAGTGCTTGGTTCATGAAGATAAAATATTCCATATGGAATGAGTGAGTGTTGACTCGCGCTTGTGCCCAGGTCTCAGGCGAGTGTCAAGTTACATTTAGGGTGACTGGTAATGGTCAGTGTGCTAGATGGTCAGCCTTGTGTCCCAGGCCGCCTGCCCTGTGTCCCAGGCCGCCTGCCCTGTGTCCCAGGCCGCCTGCCCTGTGTCCCAGGCCGCCTGCCCTGTGTCCCAGGCCGCCTGCCCTGTGTCCCAGGCCGCCTGCCCTGTGTCCCAGGCCGCCTGCCCTGTGTCCCAGGCCGCCTGCCCTGTGTCCCAGGCCGCCTGCCCTGTGTCCCAGGCCGCCTGCCCTGTGTCCCAGGCCGCCTGCCCTGTGTCCCAGGCCGCCTGCCCTGTGCCCCAGGCCGCCTGCCCTGTGTCCCAGGCCGCCTGCCCTGTGTCCCAGGCCGCCTGCCCTGTGTCCCAGGCCGCCTGCCCTGTGCCCCAGGCCGCCTGCCCTGTGCCCCAGGCCGCCTGCTCTATGAACCCACTTCTTATAGGTAAAGTTGTAGGATTTCTCTTTTTCTTTTTCTCTTATTTCTCCATAAACATAACAAAAGTTATTGAAAGAGTGATTTGGAATCAAATTTCTAGTTTCATGGAAAATACTGAGCTACACAACCCAGGACAATATGGATTTAGAGCGGGAAGATCCTGTCTGTCACAGTTACTCAACCATTTTAACAAAATCATAGAAGCCTTAGAAGAAAAGCAAAATGCAGGTGTTGTATACACAGACTTTGCAAAGGCATTCGACAAATGTGACCATATGAGATCAGTAGGAATAACGGGTACAGTGAGGCGTTGTATTTTCAACTGTCTGTCAAACAGAATGCAGAGTGACGGTCAGTCAAATAAGATCAAGCCCAAGTGCAGTGAAAAGCTCTGTACCCTAGAGCACAGTCCTTGCACTATTGATACTTCTCATTCTTATCTCGGATATAGACAAACATACTAGTCTCAGTGTCGTGTCATCCTTTGCAGATACAAAACTCGGCATGAAAATTTCCTCTGTAGAAGACACTGAGAAGCTATAGGCAGATATTAATGAAGTCTTTGATTGGGCAACTGCAAATAACATGATGTTTAATGGTGATAAGTTTCAGGTCATTAGGTATGGTGGAAACGAACTTAAACGAAACACAGAGTACAGGACACAATCAGACCTACTCATAAAATGAAATCAAGATGTAAAACATCTGGGAATTATGATGTCTGACGACCTGACATTTAGGGAACATAACCGAGCAAATATAGCGGCGGCCAGGAAAATGATAGGATGGATTATGAGAACGTTCAAATCCAGAGACCCCACAGCAATGCTAATACTTTCTAAATCACTGCTGCTGTTCCGTCTTGAGTATTGCTCGCTACTCACTTCCCTTTCAAAGCAGGAGAGATCTCTGAATTAGAGGGAATACAGAGAACATATACAGCACGCATAGAAACGATAAAACGTCTAAATTATTGGGAGCTTCTCAAAGCTCTCAAAATGTACCTTGAAAAGGAGACGAGAAAGGTATCAAATAATATATGCATGGAAGATACTTGAAGGCCAGGTCCCAAATTTGCACAGTAGAATAACAACATACTGGAGCGAAAGATACGGAAGAAAATGCAGAATAGAACCAGTGAAGAGTAGAGGTGCCATAGTACCATCAGAGATCATTGTCTCAACATCAGAGGTCCGCGGGTGTTCAACAGCCTCCCAGCAAGCATTAGAAATATTGTCGGAGCAAGTGTGCATGTATTCAAGAGGCACCTAGACAAGTTCTAACAAGAAGTGCCTGACCAACCAGACTGTAGTGAATATGTGGGCCTGCGGGCCGCTCCAAGCAACAGCCTGTCACTTACCCAGTAACTGGGTTCTTTCCTTTCAAATTTTCTATGGGGCCTTAGTGCCTCTTTTTACCAGATCCAACCACGAGGAATAGTCAAGTTAGTAAGAACTGAGTAGTAATAGTCAATCCAATGGGAATTGAGGGTAAACAGTACTAAACAAAACCATCACCACGTGTACTTAACTATATACACTCATTGCATATGTACAACACCTAACACCGCACGTGTCACTTTCACACAGGGCACCACAAAATAACTTCTGTGATCTTCTATCCTGGCGAGTCCACTTCTATCTTCTATCGTACAACGCTCAAGGTACCTTCCCTGAGCCTTTCTTCTATGGTACTAACGCTGGCGAGTCCATCTTTCTCAGTAAATCATGGGCCAGTCCTCCACAGTAACATCATAGTGTCAAAACACCACTTCGACTCTACAGCAACACGCTGGCTGGCTTCCCCTAAAGGCTCCACTTATGACCTTAAGCCTTAACATAGAGGACAGACTTTCCTCTATAACTCAAGTGGGTCATCCCGGGACATGTCGGTCCAATCACCAATACTTCACTGATTATGACAGAGAATTCAGTCTCCACCTGCTTGATACCTGGTTGATGGGGTTCTGGGAGTTGTTCTACTCCCCAAGCCCGGCCCGAGGCCAGGCATGACTTGTAAGTGTTTGGTCCACCAAGCTGTTGCTTGGAGCAGCCCGCAGGCCCACATACCCACTACAGCCCGGTTGGTCCGGCACTTTTTTTTTTTTTAGAAAAGTCTAGTTTTCTCTTGAAGATGTCCCACGGTTGTTCCGGCAATATTTCTTATAGTCGCTGGGAGGATGTTGAACAGTGGGAGGACGAGTTGAACTTGAACTCATTGGACGAGTGGGAGGTCCGACTCGGCCCACTTGTTCCCTATCCATATATTAAAACATTGATTGTAACCATGATATAAATGTGCTTCAGCCTACAGTTTAGACCTATTGTCTTATGTATGACCCTCTGTCCTGCGTGACAGTGACTACTAGCATTATCCTCACTTTAATCAGACTATCAAAATCCTCAGATTAGGCAAAATTGTAATTAATTTTGTCAATAAAGATGTTAATAATAATAATAAATGGAACAAGTCATGTGTTCAGGAGTGCCCCGGGTGAACTGACTCATGTTGACCCAGGGTCAGTTTGTATTACCTCTGAGGAGTACAAATTGTATAGTGAGAGGTAAACTACACAGGTGTCAGTAAGATCACAGCCTTCCACCGGGGAACAGGAAATGGGGTCGGGTGCGTTCAACAGATGGCTGTGACATCGTCACACAGCCTGTTGGCCCAAATTATCACCAAAGTCAAGCCTGGCCTCAGGCCGGGCTCGGGGAATAGAAGAACTCTCAGAACCCTCTCCAGGTACGCCATGCTTTACTGTTGAAGAAAGTCAATTATGTTGGTTTTCCCCATCACTGATGCACGCTTGTCATGGGTCCAACTCTGCACTCTCCTGACTTCCTCATCTCTTTCGCAACAGGATTTCGTACTTGGCCTCCTGTCTACATTAAATTGAATCTGACACTTTTATTAAAGTCGTCTTGAAGCTGAGTAGTTTTCATTTGAATTGGTAATATGCTCTATTTTTATATTGTCTGCCATTTACAAAATATAGCTTTAGTTCTCCAAAATCAAGCTTATTAATAATAATGTGAACACTACAGAGCCCAGAACAGAACCCCGAGGCACTCCTAGGGCCAGTTCCCTACTCGAATATAACTCCTTTAATGCTAAATCTCGGTTTCCTGTCTTTCAGCCTGCCTTGCCTTAATCCAAGAACACGTTGTCTGGGATGCCCCCCGAATGGGCCCAAGACTGCCTTAATAGTCTCTCATCTGGAACGGTGTTAAAAGCCTTGCTAAGATAAAGATAAATGAAGATGAAGATAAATTATATTGTCATTTTTATCATTGCCGTCTTCAAAAAGTTGATTTGTATTAATATACGACTTGTAAGAACGCCCACTGGCGAATCCACGAACTGTGTCATAGATGAAATTATGTTCCTCAAGGCGATATATAATTTAAGTGGCTGTTAATGCCGCCGTCAATGATTTCACAATTGATGTCAGGCTAATTGGCTGGTGGTTAGAGAACGGAGCTCAGTCTCCCTCTTTAATGATTGGCAACACATTAACAGCCGTTCATTTTGCCGAGGCAGCTCTAGGTATAATTGAATTGTTAAAGTGATTTGTAAGTGGAACGGAACATTTCGTCCTTTTGAGTCAGTCAAGGTCCGGGTATATATTTCATCAGGGCCCGGTTACTTCTTTTAACTTTAACCTTTCTCGTTGACGATGTTTAGTTCTTTTTTAACTAACTTTAACTTTTTTAACTAACTTTAGTTCTTTAGAACTAACAGTTAAGTATCGTCTTTTTTCCACAGCTTCTATAAAAGGATTTTTATTTGGGTCAGACATTTTTCGGAAAATCGTTTTGCCTTTCCTGTTGCATCTCGAGACTCCATTACAATACTTTCCTAGGCCTTGGAAAAGTAGGCCTAGTTTCCGTAAAATTGTAATATATCTTTACCTTTCGCACGACGTTCTTTACGTGTTTACAAGTTTAAAAGAAATCAGCTTGACCTCGCATACATCGCTTATCAATATCATATTATCTGACAATATATCGAAATTCCCTGGAAGGTAAATTAATGAATAAAAGTTTAAGCAAAACAAACCTAAGCCTAAACATATTGTAAATGTTATCGTGGAAAACAGGTGAAAGGTATTTCATAATAATTATATGTCTAGCACATTGTAGTGAAGTGTGTCGCCAGGTGTATAAGTGTAGTGTAGCGCCAGGTGTAGTAGTGTAGTGTGGCGCCAGGTGTAGTAGTGTAGTGTGACGCCAGGTGTAGTAGTGTAGTGTGACGCCAGGTATAGTAGTGTAGTGTGGCGCCAGGTGTAGTAGTGTAGTGTGGCGCCAGGTGTAGTAGTGTAGTGTAGCGCCAGGTGTAGTAGTGTAGTGTGACGCCAGGTGTAGTAGTGTAGTGTGACGCCAGGTGTAGTAGTGTAGTGTGACGCCAGGTGTAGTAGTGTAGTGTGGCGCCAGGTGTAGTAGTGTAGTGTGGCGCCAGGTGTAGTAGTGTAGTGTGGCGCCAGGTGTAGTAGTGTAGTGTGGCGCCAGGTGTAGTAGTGTAGTGTGGCGCCAGGTGTAGTAGTGTAGTGTAGCGCCAGGTGTAGTAGTGTAGTGTGGCGCCAGGTGTAGTAGTGGAGTGTGGCGCCAGGTGTAGTAGTGAAGTGTAGCGCCAGGTGTAGTAGTGTAGCGCCAGGTGTAGTAGTGTAGCGCCAGGTGTAGTAGTGTAGTGTGGCGCCAGGTGTAGTAGTGTAGTGTGACGCCAGGTGTAGTAGTGTAGTGTGGCGCCAGGTGTAGTAGTGAAGTGTGGCGCCAGGTGTAGTAGTGTAGTGTAGCGCCAGGTGTAGTAGTGTAGCGCCAGGTGTAGTAGTGTAGTGTGGCGCCAGGTGTAGTAGTGTAGTGTAGCGCCAGGTGTAGTAGTGAAGTGTGACGCCAGGTGTAGTAGTGTAGTGTGGCGCCAGGTGTAGTAGTGTAGTGTAGCGCCAGGTGTAGTAGTGTAGTGTGGCGCCAGGTGTAGTAGTGTAGTGTGGCGCCAGGTGTAGTAGTGTAGTGTGACGCCAGGTGTAGTAGTGTAGTGTGGCGCCAGGTGTAGTAGTGTAGTGTGGCGCCAGGTGTAGTAGTGTAGTGTGGCGCCAGGTGTAGTAGTGTAGTGTGACACCAGGTGTAGTAGTGTAGTGTGACGCCAGGTGTAGTAGTGTAGTGTGGCGCCAGGTGTAGTAGTGTAGTGTGGCGCAAGGTGTAGTAGTGTAGTGTGGCGCCAGGTGTAGTTGTGTAGTGTAACGCCAGGTGTAGTAGTGTAGTGTGGCGCCAGGTGTAGCAGTGTAATGTGGCGCCAGGTGTAGTAGTGTAGTGTGGCGCAAGGTGTAGTAGTGTAGTGTGGCGCCAGGTGTAGTTGTGTAGTGTAACGCCAGGTGTAGTAGTGTAGTGTGGCGCCAGGTGTAGCAGTGTAATGTGGCGCAATGTGTAGTAGTGTAGTGTGGCGCCAGGTGTAGTAGTGTAACCTTTATCATAGCGAGACTGAGGTTATTGCTATCTTGAGGTGTGTGGGGCCGGGGGGGGGTGTTACAGCATGCTAATTGTTCTAATATATATAGATCATGTGTAGAATATGTGGAGGGTGTTGACCACTGGGACAGGATGTTGGTAGTAAGGGTGTGAGGAACCTGGTCATAAGTCTACAGGTCTTCCCGAGCGAGCGTGACAAACTTAACNCAACTGGTATGTCCCTGTACATGTTCAATATCTTCTCGAGCACTGTCCATGAAGTCATCGATTATAGATCCCAATTTTCTGCCACCAGGTTAGGGAAATAATTCTCCTTTTCCACTGCCATGAACAACTGGTCCCTAACCCTGTCGTCCAACTGTGCTCCGAAGTTGCAGTGGTTAGTCAAAGCCTTCAAATCCGCAAATAAATCCTGTACGGATTCCTGCTGCTTTTTCGTCCTCTTTTGGAAATCCATCAAACTCCTGTGATATGATGGTTTCACCACATACTGACGTTTAAGCAGAGCAATCAGGTCTACATAGGTCTTTGTGTGCGGTAGCTCAGGTGCACACAAATTTCCGAGAACACTATATGCTTCAGAGCCCAGTGAAACTAAGAGTACCGCTTTCCTGTTGGCGTCCTCCTTAATCTCCCGGTACTGAAAGTTTGCTTCCAGCAGGCTGAGCCACAGGTCCAACGAGATCTTGGCAGTGTTTAACGGCTCTATTGACATGGTAGCCATGGCCACGGAGGTAGCACACTCCACTGTTGTATGCGAAGCGTCCACTCGTCCACACGACGTACCCTGCTCTCTCTTGATCCTCACACCACGTCTCGTACCCAGGCTCTCTGCCGGAGATGTTTAATCCTCGTCGCCACTGTAATGGTTGTAGTAAGAGAAACGATCTTCGTCCTCATGGTTTTATTCTCCGCCAGTAACAACAACAAACAATTATCAGGTACATGAAATATTATTAACAAGATCATAAACAAAAGAGCATCTGTTCCAAACATGCTACCTCCAACATCTGTAGTACTCAATCCCAACATTCCCCATATGAGAGAATTGAGCCATGGGCCAGCAGGTGCCTGCCCAGAGCATTAACCACTATGCCACCCTCAGAACGTTAAAAAGGACGGAAATTTGGGTGGGTTTTCCACCACAAAGTCTCCCTCCCCAACAATGCCAGAGAGATAGCTTCTGATCAAACACTCATTTTCTATCAATCATATTTACTAGAGAAAACTCTGAGAATAGAGTTACTAGGGGAAAACTCTGAGAAACATATCAGAAAAAACAGCCCGCTAAACTGAACATGTTGATTTGAGTAAAAATGAACATACGAGCACACATTGGTAGGTTTCCTTGATACACTGAATTTGAAACTCCTACTGATTCTGTGAATCATGATGTCTAAAAAAGGCAGAACACCATTCATTTCATTCTGAATTGTGAATTTAGCTGACGGAACCAGCGAATTAGGCTGAATGAGAAAATCAGTTTGGTCATGGTTAAACGGCCACAGGCATAAAATATCATCAAGTACTTATACCAAACCAAATTCGAGGGTAAAATCCTGGGTAGGAGATTTTTTTTCAAAACTCTCCATTACAAATTGTTCTAAACGGGGGAGAGGGGATTACCCATCGCCATGTCAAATGTTTGCTTATAAAATGAATCATTAAAGCTGAAATAATTATCTTTAATGCACAATCAAATTACACAAAGAAATCACAATAGCGTGATGCATCAAATGAACAAATCCACAAGGGCCGTGACGAGGATTCGAACCTACGTCCGAGAGGATCCCAGATGCTGCCTTAATCGACTGAGCTACGACATGGTTAAAAGAAATACCATATCGTTAATTCTGTAATTGTGTAAAATCCTGGTTTGTGTCTCAGAGAGCCTGCAGGATCCGAGTAAGGTTAGTCGAACTTCTGGTTGCAATTCTTTTAACCATGTCGAAGTTCCGTCGATTAAGGCAGCCTCTGGGATCCTCTCGGACGTAGGTTCGAATCTTCGTCACGGCCCTTGTGGATTTGTTTAAAACCTTATTAGTTCAAAAATGGTGTTAGTAGGAAAAGGTAAATTATACTTAGGGAGTGGATCCTTTAAGAATGTCAACAGATCATCAACAGGCACTCTAGTGAACAGAGCTGTCACATCAAAACTCTAGGGTTTAAAAGAATAACATGATTTCAAACCAGACAACTTGTTAACCAAGTCCAAGTTGTTCGGTATGTGTGAGTTGGAAATGGAACCTACTACCGAGGACAAGACTTGGAAAAACCATTTGGAATGTCTATATGCCACAGATCCCACAGAACTAATAATTAATAAATAAACTAATAAAAGAACTCTTGCAGGATTATTGGGTTTGTGGATATAATATCCACACACTGAATTTGAAACGCCTACCGATTCTATGAATCATGATGTCTAAAAGAGGCAGAACATTATTCATTTCATTCTCAATTGTGAATTTGGATACAATTCAAACCTAATAATCCTGCAAAACCTATTATTAGTTCTGTAGGATCTGTGGCAAATAGGCTTTCCAAATGGCTTGTCCAAGTCTTGTTCCCAGTAGTAGGTTCCTTTTCCAACTCACACATAACAAACAACTTGGACTTGGTTAACAAGTTGTCTGGTTTGAATTTAAATTATGATTTTAAACTTGGGAGTTTTGATGTGACGGCTCTGTTCACTGGAGTGCCTGTTGATGACCTGTTGGCATTTTTACAGAATCTACTCCCTAAGTCTAATTTAACTTTACCTACTAACCCCATTGTTGAACTAATAAGATTTTGCATTAAAGATAATTATCTCGGCTTTAATGATTCATTTTATAAGCAAGCATTTGGCATGGCGATGGGTAACTCCCTCTCCCCTGTTTTGAGCAATTTGTACATGGAGTGCTTTGAAACAAATATTCTACCCAGGATTTTGCCCTCTAATTTGGTTTTGTATAAGTACGTTGGTGATATTTTATGCCTGTGGCCTTTTAACCATGACCAAACTGATTTTCTCATTCAACTTAATTCGCTGGTTCCATCAATTAAATTCATAATTCAGAATAAAAATAATGTTGTTCTGCCTTGTTCTGCCATCATGATTCATAGAAACGGTAGGAGTTTCCTATTCAGTGTGTATAGAAAACCTACCAATGTGTGCTCGTATGTTCATTTTTACACAAATCATCATGTTCAGGTTAAGCGGTCTGTTTTTTCTGGGATTTTTCTCAGAGCTCTGAGGGTTTACTCTCCAGAATTTTTTGATGAAGAAATAACGACTATATTTGAAACTAGCTGTACCCGGACACGCGTTGCTGTGACTCAGCAATGCATTTAAGTTGCTGAGCCACCGCAACCGTTCCCTGTCACCATCCCCCCCCACCTCCTACCGTCCCCTGGTCCTCCCTACCATTCCCCCCTCCCCCATCCCCTCGTCCTCCCCACCATCCCCCACTCTCCTGTCCCCTTGTCCTCCCCACCACTCTCCATTCCCCTGTCCCCTCGTCCCCACCATCTCCAACTCCCCCACTCCCTCGTCCTCCCCACCATCCCACACTCCTATCCCTTCATCCTCCTCACCATTCCCCACTCTCGTCTGATGCATTCCCAAATGATTTGATGTTCCCATCAGATAATTGGGAACATCAAATGGTCTGATGTTCCCATCACTGAAATATATGAAAAACAGTTAAAAAACGAAATTAAAAGCACTGAACAATTAAAAAATATAAACTATACCCACGAAATGAAAGGTATGGCAAACAACAAAGCTCAATTCCAATGCAATATGTCACACAAAATAATTAAATAAAAATGAAAATGATTCGAAATCTATGATAAATCAATTTATCAATGAAATCGGACACATTGAATTTGAATCATAACATATTTTGTATAGTGTGTGTTGCTTTTACGTGCAAAAGATGGCTTTGTTAAAAAAAAAAAAATTATCTGTCACAAGTGAGGCATCTATACTTATACTCATAAAATTAGCAGTATGGTAAACAACACTGCTCAATTCCAACGCAATGTCACACAAAATAAGTAAATCAAAATAAAGTAAATCGAAATGTGTGAAATTTTAATTTGTCAATGCAATCAGAAACACTGAAATGGAATCGTAACATATTTATTATAGTGTGTGTTGCTCTTATGTGCAACAGATAGCGATGTTTCTTAAAAAAAAAATAATTGACACCGGTGTGGCATCTATATATAAACTTACAAAATGAACGGTAAGGTAAACAACACAGCTCAATTCCAATGCAATGTCACGCAAAATAATTAAATCAAAATGAAAATAAATAAAAATATATGAAAATTCAACTTATCAATGCAATCGGAAACATTGAAATCGATTTCGTAACATATTTAATGTAGCATTTGTTTTGCTATTACGTGCAACAGATGGCACTGTTTTGTTTTAAACATGTTTTTCCTGTCACAGGAGAAGCATGTATATAGTAGTTATATAAAAACAAGCGCATATTTCAATGCAACTTTGCGTCATAATTTCAAAGCAATCAGTAAGGAGGTTTCAAAGATTTCTCTTACATGAAAAGCACAATTTAAAAAAAAGTTTTTTTAACTTTTCAAATCATCTTTGAAAAAGAAGGATTCCTCACGGAATGGAAGACAGCCAATGCAGTGTCAATGTGCCAGAATGAAAGGACAAAGGAGCCAGTAAACTACAGAGTATCTTCATTATGGACCATTTTCTATTAGGTGCTAGAGACGCTTGCAAGAAAAAGTCTCTTGGAACACTTAAAATGAAGATTTCTTTCACAGCACAAGCATGGATTCAGATAAGGCAGATAATGCCCTATGTGTTTATATGTGTTATGTTTAAATCAAAATTATAAAACTAAAGAAAGAAGGGTTAGCTGCCGGTATTTTCATTGATAATCAACAAACGTGTAACACAGTTCCATTTAGTAGGTCCCTATCCCAAAATTGAAGACCAAGATTTAAAAACTAAAGGAATGCTGGTTTGGAGGAGGGAACATATCATTGGTTGAGAACAGAGGGTAATGCTGAAAGAAGAGACATCAGTGGCGAACAGTTGCAAGTATTAAAAAACGCAAGTAGTGTACCCCCGTGAGTTCATTTGGGGTCATTCAGATTGTGTTATATGTCATCAAACTAACAGAAGAAAATCTTAAGTATCCTCACTTGCGGATTATGCATAATCGCTGAGATTTGCAAATGAAGACGTTTGAGGGAGAGTACAAGTAGATCAAGATGCGCTCAAGCGGTGGTCGGACAGATGGTCACTTTCCTTTAACACTGACAAATGCAAAGCACTAAACATAGGTGAGACGAAGAGAAGGCACCAGGAATAGTATAGGCTAGAAAGGTATTTCTTGAATCTGTTAACACAACAAGGTGAAGACTGCTAGGATGGTACACGCGCACATGGACAGATAATTTACCTCAAAGTTGTGAGAAACGTTTAGGTGACCAAAAGACTATTATCTAGGGAACACAGTGTCCCGGACTTACTAATGTTCCACAGTCACTTCCATATTGATTTGAACTCCAATTTTCTCTACAGATTGTCTGATGAACAGAGATAATTGACAATATTCTTTCCAAATAAATACACTTTTCTTAAGAATAAAAGATACAAGAATAAAATATTATTTTGTCAACAATAAAAGAACACCTGTTTTGCTTGGTTGGAACTCAGAACTGTGAGGCCACGGGGGACGCTCCCACAGCTGGGCTACGAAGGATTCTGATTACTCTTTCATAAACACAGATTTTATCTTGCATAAACACCAAGAATCTAATAAACGAAATGAGATGTAGTGTGATGCTTGTTTTGTGTGGGTTAGTAAGTTACCAAATAATTAGATAAGTAAACTGTAAATGAATAATATTTGTTGAATTGGTACTGTTCATTAACTTTTGAATGAGTTTGAATAAGTGAAAGTAACATAGATGATGTTTATATATGTATGTATGGTCCAGGTATAATTTGCACACACACACACACACACACACACACACACACACACACACACACACACACACACACACACACACACACACACACACACACACACACACACACACACACACACACACACACACAGTCACACACACACACACACATTCCATAGTGTATAGTAGGTCACTTGAAACGGGAGACCTACCAGAAATATGGAAGACGGCTAATGTAGTCACAATATACAAAAAGGGTGACAGACAAGAGGCACTGAACTACAGACCAGTGTCCTTAACTTGTATACCATGCAAGGTGATGGAGAAGATCGTGAGAAAAAACCTTGTAAGACATCTGGAGAGAAGGGACTTCGTAACAACCCATCATCATGGGTTCTGGGAGGGTAAATCTTGACTTACAGGCTTAATAGAATTCTACGATCAGGTGACAAAGATTAAGCAAGAAAGAGAAGGATGGGCGGACTGCATTTTTTGGACTGTCGGAAAGCCTTTGACACAGTACCCCATAAAAGGCTGATGCATAAGCTGGAGAAACAGGCAGGAGTAACTGGTAGGGCTCTCCAGTGGATAAGGGAGTACCTAAGCAATAGGAAGCAGAGAGTTACAGTGAGGGGTGAGACCTCAGATTGGCGTGAAGTCACCAGTGGAGTCCCACAGTGCCCTGTGCTTGGACCTATCCTGTTTCTGATATACGTAAATGATCTCCCAGAGGGTATAGACTCATTCCTCTCAATGTTCGCTGACGACGCCAAAATTATGAGAAGGATTAAGACAGAGGAGGACAGCTTGAGGCTTCAAGAAGACCTGGACAAGCTGAAGGAATGATCGAACAAATGGTTGTTAGAGTTTAACCCAAGCAAATGAAATGTAATGAAGATAGGTGTATGGAGCAGGAGACCAGATACAAGGTATCATTTGGGAGATGAAATACTTCAAGATTCAGAGAGAAAGAGAGAGAGAGAGAGAGAGACCTGGGGGTTGATATCACGCCAGACCTGTCTCCCGAAGCTCATATCAAGAGGATAACATCAGCGGCATATGCCAGACTGGCAAACATAAGAATGGCCTTTAGAAATTTGTGTAAGGAATCTTTCAGAACATTATATACCACATATGTCAGACCAATCCTGGAGTATGCGGCTCCAGCATGGAGTCCATATCTAGTCAAGCATAAGACTAAACTGGAAAAGGTTAAAGGTTTGCCACCAGACTAGTACCCAAACTAAGGGGTATGAGCTACGAGGAGAGACTATGGGAATTAAACCTCACGTCACTGGGAGACAGAAGAGTTCGAGGGGACATGATCACCACATACAAGATACTCAGAGGAATTGATAGGGTAGATAAATAAAGACTATTTAACACAAGGGGAACACGCACTATGGAACATAGGTGGAAATTGAGTGCCCAAATGAGCCATAGAGACGATATAAAGAATTTTTTCAGTGTCAGAGTAGTGGACAAATGGAATGCATTTGGAAGTGATGTGGTGGAGGCTGACTCCATACACAGCTTCAAGTGTAGATATGATAGCGCCCAGTAGGCCCAGGAACATGTACATTAGTTGACTAACCGTTGAGAGGCGGGACCAAAGAGCCAGAGATCAACACCTGCAAGCACAACTAGGTAGGTACGACTAGGTAAGCATACACACACACACACACACACACACACACACACACACACACACACACACACACACACACACACACACACACACACACACACACACACACACACACACACACACACACACACACACACACACACACACACACACACACACACACACACATACACACACACACACACACACGCACGCCAAGACAAACAGTCACTCAGACACTCACATGAGTATGCAAGTGCTGATTTAATATGTACTTCAATATAAATTTACTAATTGAATCCTATTTTTAATGCGGTTTAACAACTCGGATGAAGTTGTAGTATACATTGTATCTAGTTTTTCTTTAACGTTCGGTCCATAAGCACTCATCCACTGTCTTACTGTAACCAACATAAGAATCATGAACACTCTTCTTCTTCTTCTTGATAGTAGGTGCAGTTTGCATGAAGGGTTTCTCCTCCCGATGACTGCACCAGTACACATGTTGGTAGAGGCGTTTATCTTGAGGATGATAAGAGTTTCAAAAGTGCTTGTTGCGTTGTGGTGTAGACAGAGGAGCGGCAACTAGAACAGAGGTGTACGTTAGAGGGAGACTTGCCGCATCGTAGGGCGGTGTGTTGTGTTTATGGTGTCAGCTGATCCATGGTGTTGCGACGAGGCAGTTGTTTTCTGTGTTTAGCTGTTGGTGGCGCCAGGTATAAATGTGGCACGGGTCAGATGTGACCCAATTTGTTGGTCGACTGGAGATATTTAGCCAGTGCTTTGACTATTTGGTATTTTTCTTGTAACGAGTGGTCACCGCCTCCTAATATATGCTCGATGGTAAAGGGTATTTTAATTAAGTGAAATAAGTACTTGTTTGAGATTTACTCTGGCACTATAATGTCGGAAGCAGTGAAGGAGACAGTGTTCGACTGTTTCAGGCACCTGACAGTGGCTGCAGAGTTCGTTGATGTCTGTTCTGTACTTAGAGCTGTGTGCTGCCAGTTTGGTGTGTCCCAGCCTTAATCTGGTCATCGCTATATCAATTTCTCTGCTTTTATATCTGACATGTTTCCAAGTTTCCCATTTCTTTTTATGGACCCATAGTATAAGGGTGAGCATGACGTTTTCCATTTCGTCGCAAAATCTTGGGTGATGGTATTTTTGAAGGCTCCTTTACGTGCAACATGGGGAACTGGATGACGGGTAATGTGAGGTGTGTTGTGCATCGCTTTGGCTAGTTGATCTACTAGTTCATTATGGAGAATACCACAATGCGCTGGGACCCATTGGATAGAGGTATCATAACCGTTTAATCGATGTTCATGAAGAAGTTGAAGACATGGGTAAACAAACTCCTTGCACGTTGTTGAAGAGTATGTAATGGCTTGAATCACACTCTTGGAGTCACTGCAGATTGTATATGTCCCGATTGGTAATGTTGTGATTATTTGGAGAGCTTGATATAAGGCATATAATTCAGCTGTGAAAATAGATAGTTGGTTTGGTAACCGCCATCCCTGCTTGAGATGGTATTCCGGTATCCATACAGCGCTAGTGACCGAGGGGACGTTGTTCATGATGATGCGAGATCCATCTGTATAAATCGCTGTGGTATTAGGGTAGCAATTTTTCATTGTTGAGAGAAAGACTGAGGCTATGGCTGAGTTTGGTGCAGACTTTGGAATGTTGTCTTCGAGTTGTATTGCTGTATTAGGAGTTGTATAAAGCCAAGATGGAATAGGGGGAACAGTAAGTTGGGTTTCCGAGTTTTGGAGTAGAGAGAGGTCTATATTGAGGTTATTTGTAGCCCGTGTGAGAAAGGTTGCGAGTGATTTGTTGGGAAGCGGGGTTATGTGGGTTAACTGTTGGGTTAATTTTTGATCTGTATGAGTGTGTCTGGTGAGCAGTGGTACAGAGTGACAGATAGTTGGCACACATTATGTCTCGTCTGGTGGCTAGGCTTGTGAGGCCCGTTTCCCCGTAAAGTCCGAGGATAGGAGTGGAACGCATTGCGCCACATATAAGTCGCATGGCATTGTTTTGAATGACCTCTAGGCTCTAGGTTAGTAGGCGCAGCCGTGCATATTCTTGGCAACAATAGTCTGGTTGGTTGCGAATGTAGGTTGTATAGAAACGGAGCAGGATTTTATGGTGTGCTCCCCAGGTGGTGCCAGTGAGGGCTTTCATATGGCGAGTCGGGGTTGTGTCGTCTGTTTAAGGTGTTGAATGTGTGCTTTCCAGGTAAGTGAGGGCGAGTCTAAGTGCATGCCAAGGTATTTATGTTCTCGTACGTGTGGATGGGAGTGTTGTGTATTGTGAGGGTAGTAGATGAGCAAGTCTTTTTTAGTGAAAATTTGATAATAGGTTTGGTAGTACTAACTTGAAGGCCCCATTGTTGTGTCCAATCTATGAGGTGGTCAAGTGCTGTTTGCATTGTTGAGACTGTATTAGGTAAGGCATTTTCTGAATAATACAATGTTAAGTCGTCGGCGTACGCCGAGAGGTGAACAGGATGGGTGTTAGGCAAATCTGCTAAGAATGCAGCAAAAAGGTTGGGCTTAGTATGGAGCCTTGTGGGACACCCGTTTGTATTGGGATGTCATCGGAAAACTCGCCTTCTATATAGACTTTAGAGGTTCTGTTCGTAAGATAGGATTTTAACCATAAAAGTAATCTTCCCTGTACGCCTAAACGCGCAAGCTTTGCGAGGAGGCAAGTATGAGGAATGCTATCAAAAGCTCCTTTGAGTCTAAGTAGAGAACAATACAAAATTTGCTGCTTCTGAGGGAGGTGCGGATTTCATGTTCAAGGCAAAGTATTTGATCGAGTGGGAGCATTGCGGTCGAATCCAGCTTGGAGTGACGGTATGATATTATTATACTCTAGGTACCATTGGAGGCGAGTATGTACTAGTCTTTCCATGACTTTACTTATGCATGATAGTAGGGAAATAGGTCTGTATGACGCAGGTTGGGATGGGTCTTTCCTGGTTTAAGGAACGGAAGAATAATACTGGTCTGCCATTGTGAGGGAATATTTCCGTGAGTCCAGCATAGGTTGTAATAGTTTAGGAGAGTATGTGCAGTCGATGAAAGATATTTAATGAGTTCATATGGAATTCCATCCTCTCCAGGTGCCTTGCCAAGAGGTAGCGAGTTAAGGCTAAGTGTAGCTCGCTTAAGGTGAACATCAATCTCAATCTCTGTAACAATCCCAACAAAAATCACATCATTCTGGGAGGTGATTTCAATATTGACCTGGGTCTTCTAAACAACCCTCAAGTTGACTATTTCCGTAACAGCATGCACTCCTGTATGCTAATCCCTACAATCACCAAGCCCACCCGAGTCACTCAAACATCTGCCACTACTCTGGATCACCTATGGACTAATATAACAGATCCCCTTACATCTGGGGTAATTTATGACAGAACAACTGACCACTATCCTACCTTCCTCATAGCAAACATGGACACAACACCACCAGAAACCAAGAAACTCTCATTCAGGCTACACAGTGAATCAGCTTTAGGCAATCTCTCTAATGCACTTCACAATATTACTGGGAATCTGAATTAATAATACACAGGATATGAACTCATTAACTACNAAGCAATCAGTAAAAAGGTTTCGAAGATTTCCCTCATATGAAAAATGCAGTTTTTTTTTAAAAGCATGATTATAAATTTTTATTGATTATATTTTGATTTAATAATTTTGTGTGACATTGCATTGGAACTGAGCTGTGCTGTTTATCATATCGTTCATTTCGTAAGTATAAGTACAGATGCCACACCTGTGACAGGTAAAAACATTTTTTTTTCAAGAAACAGTGCCATCTGCTGCATGTAAGAGCAATACACGCAATACTAAATATGTTACAATTCCATTTCAATGTTTCCGATTTCACTGATAAATTAAATTTTCATAAATCTCGATTTATTTTCATTTTGATTTAATTTTTTTGTGTGACATTGCCACTTGGGCTGGACGGTAGTGACGGTCTCGCCTCATGCAGGTCGGCGTTCAATCCCCGACCGTTCAAGTGGTTGGGCACCATTCCATCCCTTCCCTCTCCCATCCCAAATCCTTATCCTGACCCCTTCCAAGTGTTTTATAGTCGTTATGACTTGGTGTGTTCCCCTGATAGTTCTATTCTATTCCCGTCACAGACGTGACATCTATATACAGTAGTCTGTATATAAAAACTAGCTCGGATGCGAATGGAACGTTGTTTCAAAATTTCAAAGCAATCGGTGAAGTACTTTCGGAGATTAGCGATTTTGAACAAACGAAAATTTATATATATATATATATATATATATATAATATATAGATATATATATATATATATATATATATATATATATATATTCAGACAAATGCTATGATCATTTAAATGTAGTCAATAATTAACAGTAAAGAGAATTACAGAGAATACACGCCCCCCATTTCCTGCTACCCAGTGCCTGCTCTCACCCGTCCATCCCCAACACACACCACACACACACACACACACACACACACACACACCACACACACACACACACACACACACCACACACACACACACACACACACACACACACACAAACACACACACACACACACACACACACACACACACACACACACACACACACCACCCACACACACACACACACCTAGCCAGGCATCTCTCAGATACCCAGAACCATCCCTCACCTGCTCCCTATCCAGTTCCCCCCGCCCCCCAATCCTCCCATCCTACCTGTCCCAACCCCTGCCACTGAGCGGCCGGCCAGACCCCGTCCAGGAACCCTGCTTCTGGGCGTGTGTGGCAGGGTGAGTGACCACCACACCCTCGACACTGACCACCACACCCTCGACACTGACCACCACACCCTCGACACTGACCACCACACCCTCGACACTGACCACCACACCCTCGACACTGACCACCACACCCACAACACTGACCACCACACCCTCAACACTGACCACCACACCCTCAACACTGACCACCACACCTTCAACACTGACCACCACACCCACAACACTGACCACCACACCCACAACACTGACCACCACACCCTCGACACTGACCACCACACCCTCGACACTGACCAGTGATCGAGTTTAGTAGTGAACTACTAAACATTATAACTGATAGAGAGGAGAAGATGGAAGGTGACCAAGGAGGAGGTGAAGGCTGGGTGAGGAGACCCGGGAGGTCGCAGGCCAGTACCCTCACACTTATTCATGGGGCCTGGTTGATACCTGGTTGATACCTGGTTGATGGGGTTCTGGGAGTTCTTCTACTCCCCAAGCCCGGCCGAGGCCAGGCTCGACTTGTGAGAGCTTGGTCCACCAGGCTGTGCTTGGAGCGGCCCGCAGGCCCACATACCCACCACAGCCCGGCTGGTCCGGAACTTCTCTTAGAAAACAGTCCAGTTTTCTCTTGAAGATGTCCACGGTTGTTCCGGCAATATTTCTTATAGTCGCTGGGAGGATGTTGAACAACCGCGGACCTCTGATGTTTATACAGTGCTCTCTGATTGTGCCTATGGCACCTCTGCTCTTCACTGGTTCTATTCTGCATTTTCTTCATGTCGTTCACTCCAGTACGTTGTTATTTTACTGTGCAGATTTGGGACCTGGCCCTCCAGTATTTTCCATGTGTATATTATTTGGTATCTCTCTCGTCTCCTTTCTAGAGAGTACATTTGGAGAGCTTTGAGACGATCCCAATAATTTAGGTGCTTTATCTCGTCTATGCGTGCCGTATATGTTCTCTGTATTCCCTCTTATTTCAGCAATCTCTCCTGCTTTGAAGGGGGAAGTGAGTACTGAGCAGTACTCGAGACGGGACAACACAAGTGACTTGAAGAGTACAACCATTGTGATGGGATCCCTGGATTTGAAAGTTCTCGTAATCCATCCTATCATTTTTCTGGCTGACTGTGTGTGTGTAGTGGGAGGACTGTGTGTGTGTGTAGTGGGAGGACTGTGTGTGTGTGTAGTGGGAGGACTGTGTGTGTGGTGTGGTGTGTGTGTGTGTGTGTGTGTGTGTGTGTGTGTGTGTGTGTGTGTGTGTGTGTGTGTGTGTGTGTAGTGGGAGGACTGTGTGTGTGTAGTGGGAGGACTGTGTGTTTGTGTGTGTGTGTGTAGTGGGAGGACTGTGTGTGTGTGTGTAGTGGGAGGACTGTGTGTGTGTGTAGTGGGAGGACTGTGTGTGTGTGTGTAGTGGGAGGACTGTGTGTGTGTGTGTAGTGGGAGGATTGTGTGTGTGTGTGTAGTGGGAGGACTGTGTGTGTGTGTGTGTGTGTGTATAGTGGAAGGACTGTGTGTGTGTGTACTCACCTATTTGTACTCACCTATTTGTGCTTGCAGGATCGAGTATTGACTCTTGGATCCCGCCTTTCCAGCCATCGGTTGTTTATAGCAATGACTCCTGTCCTATTTCCCTATCATACCTAGTCTTAAAAGTATGAATAGTATTTGCTTCCACGACCTGTTCCCCAAGTGCATTCCATTTTTCCACTACTCTCACGCTAAATGAAAACTTCCTAACATCTCTGTGACTCATCTGAGTTTCCAGTTTCCACCCATGTCCCCTCATTCTGTTATTATTACGTGTGAACATTTCGTCTATTGTGTGTGTAGTGGGAGGACTGTGTGTGTGTGTGTGTGTAGTGGGAGGAATGTGTGTGTGTAGTGGGAGGACTGTGTGTGTGTGTAGTGGGAGGACTGTGTGTGTGTGTGTGTGTGTGTAGTGGGAGGACTGTGTGTGTGTGTGTGTGTGTGTGTAGTGGGAGGACTGTGTGTGTGTGTGTGTAGTGGGAGGACTGTGTGTGTGTGTGTAGTGGGAGGACTGTGTGTGTGTGTGTGTGTGTGTGTGTGTGTGTGTGTGTGTGTGTGTGTGTGTGTGTGTGTGTGTAGTGGGAGGACTGTGTGTGTGTGTGTGTGTGTAGTGGGAGGACTGTGTGTGTGTGTGTGTAGTGGGAGGACTGTGTGTGTGTGTGTGTGTAGTGGAGGACTGTGTGTGTGTGTGTGTGTAGTGGGAGGACTGTGTGTGTGTGTGTGTGTAGTGGGAGGACTGTGTGTGTGTAGTGGGAGGACTGTGTGTGTGTGTGTGTGTGTGTAGTGGGAGGACTGTGTGTGTGTAGTGGGAGGACTGTGTGTGTGTGTGTGTAGTGGGAGGACTGTGTGTGTGTGTGTGTGTGTAGTGGGAGGACTGTGTGTGTGTAGTGGGAGGACTCTGTATGTGTCAGGTGCGGTCGTATTACCGTTCAGGGACGCAATTCATGATTTATTCATGTTTGGTATGCATGGTAGTCGCATGCAACGCTGTATGTTGTGAGGGAGTGTATGTTACTGCTGGTGTGTCAGAGTGTATGTGTGCGTATTGTGGGTGCTTGTATGTCGGTGTATATGTTCCTGCTTGTGTGGGGCGGGGTGTATATGTGGGTGTTTGTGGGTGTACTCACCTAGTTGTGCTTTCGGGGGTTGAGCTTTGGCTCTTGTGTCCCGCCTCTCAAGGGGGACCAAACGGGTGTGTGTGTGACGGTGTATGGGTGCGTTTATGTGGGCGCTTGTGTGTAAGAGTGTATGTGTGCGTATATGTGGATGCTTGTGTGATGTGCACGTATTTGTGGAAGCTTGTATTTACTATTTGTGCCTGCAGAATCGAGCTATTAGCTCTTGGACCCTGGTGTTCTAACTGATCTATTTTTTTCTCTTATGTCTACTACGTATATTTCTCTCTAAAATATAAAATCAAAATCCTCCACCAGTATTGGACCTTTAATTACAACTGAAGGTACGTACACAGTCCTTGCACTCGAGCGCGTATATGAATCCAAAGTTGACACGCTAATTGTAAGTGACTCCTTGTCATCCTTGACTGCCCTCAGCTCCCCAAGGCATAACTGTGACGTGCTTGTGTCTGAAGCTACACACAGATATAATGAAATAATCAATGATGGAGTCAGCGTCTGTCTCCTGTGGATTCCTTCCCATATTGGTCTCCGAATGCATGTTAGAACTGATGAGTTGGCCAAGACTTTTGCTCGTAAAGAGGGAATTGATTACCATCTTGGACTGACTGCCTTTGAGCAGCCTGAGGGCAGTAATATTCCGGGAACATCAACTAAATTTCGGAGACTTGAGACAAAGTGAAATTCACACCAGTTCCTCCATCAATCATCATTCTATTATGCAGGAAGTACCGCACGTCTATGTGTCATCCAATAAGGTTAGCAGATTTCTAGATGTTACCACTGCTAGGCTTAGGCTCGGCTACAAGCACCTCTGGGAGATTGTAACATCTGCTGATGTAGATTTGACTAAATGTAAACTCTGTCAGCAGAACTGTTCGCATACTTTGCGTCATTATATATTGGAATGTGAAAAAATCGCGGAATTTAGACATAACACCATCAATAGTGTCCAAGAAATGTGTAAGTACTTCAGTCATAATGATGTGCTGCCCGAAATCTTAGCGAAGTATCCAAAATTTGCTTACTGTAGGTGTAAAAAAAAAAAAAAAATATCGCAGGCCCTTCACATTATGTGGAGACAAAGCCTAGATACTGGCGTTATCCATGATATACTAAAAACAGCAGAGATAGCACCACTTCATAAAGGAGGAAATAAGGCAGAGGCAAAAAATTACAGACCGATAGCACTACCATCGCACATCATAAAAATTTTTGAGAGCGTGCTGAGAAGTAAGATCACAAAACACATGGAATCACAGCATCTCCATAACCCCGGACAACATGGTTTCAGAACAGGGCGCTCTTGCCTGTCACAGTTGCTGGACCACTATGATATGGCATTAGATGCTATGGAAGACAAACAAAACGCCGATGTAATTTACACAGATTTCGCAAAAGCTTTTGATAAATGTGACCATGGTGTTATTGCACATAAAATGCGTTCAAAAGGAATTACCGGAAAAATAGGCAGATGGATCTACAATTTCCTGACTAACAGAACCCAATGTGTAATATTCAACAAAATAAAATCCAGCCCATCAACCGTGAAGAGCTCAGTCCCCCAGGGTATTGTGCTTGCTCCAGTACTTTTTCTCATCCTCATATCGGACATAGACAAGAACACAACCTATAGTACTGTATCATCCTTTGCAGATGACACTAGGATCTTCATGAGAGTAGGCAACATAGAGGACACTTCAAACCTCCAATCAGATGTAGATCAGGTCTTTCTATGGGCTAAAGAAAATAATATGGTGTTTAACGAAGATAAGTTCCAGCTCATGCGCTACGGAAAAAATGAAAATATAAAAACGGAAACCGCGTACAAAACTCAGGCAAATCATAACATAGAACGAAAAGGCAACGTAAAGGATCTGGGTGTACTCATGTCGGAAGACCTTACCTTTAAAGAACACAATAAAGTAGCCGTCACAACTGCACGGAAAATGACAGGTTGGATAACAAGAACTTTTCACACTAGAGATGCTATACCGTTGATGATACTTTTCAAAACGCTTGTGCTCTCTAGAGTGGAGTACTGCTGCACAATGACAGCCCCTTTCAAAGCTGGAGAAATTGTTGACCTGGAGAGCGTGCAGAGATCCTTTACTGCTAGAATCCACTCAGTAAAACATCTAAACTATTGGGACCGACTAAAGAGCCTAAATCTGTACTCCCTTGAGCGCAGGCGGGAGAGGGGCTGGTCCCAAACCTGCACACAGAAATAACATCACATGAGACCAGAAGACATGGCAGGATGTGCAGAATACCCCCATTGAAAAGCAGAGGTGCAACAGGTACTCTGAGAGAGAACTCTATCAACATCAGAGGCCCGAGACTGTTCAACACGCTTCCGCTACACATAAGTGACATAACTGGCAAACCCCTCACAGTGTTCAAGAGAGAAGTGGATAAGCACCTCTAAAGGATACCTGAGCAACCAGGCTGTGACTCATACGTCAGGCTGCGAGCAACCGCATCAAACAGCCTGGTTGATCAGTCCAGCAACCAGGCGGCCTGGTCGACGACCGGGCCGCGGGGACGCTAAGCCCCGGAAGCACCTCAAGGTCAAGGTAAGGTGTAGGTGCAGCATGCACATGACTGTAAAGCTGCCGCCCCAGTTGGGTGGGTGGGCAGCAAGACTAGTAACTGTGTGACTCACCATAGATGTAAAGTGCCTTGTATAGTGACTGTTGTGAGCCTCTTGTTGAATCACTTGTTACACAAAAGATTATTCATGTGTGTATTTGTGTGGGTGATTAAATATGTATGTGTATGTATATATGTATACGTATGTATATGTACATGTATGCATGAGTATGTGTACATGTATATATAACATTAATAATTGTGTAACTAGCGTCAAAAGATTGTTATTTGCTTAGCTAAAGGAACTAGAGGGTTCAGTTCCTGAACCGATTATGTGCCTCTGTAATCCTTTACACCACCGCCCATGGGATGGGTATCTGGTGCATAATAAAGAAAGAAATTGAAATTGAATTGTATTCACAGACATTGCAAAGGCATTCGACAAATGTGACCATGGAAAAAACGTCAGCCAGGAAATTGATAGGATGGATTACGAGAACTTTTTAATCCAAGGATTTCATCGCAATGGTTGTACTCTTCAAGTCACTTGTGTTGTCCCGGCTCGAGTACTGCTCAGTATTCACTTCCCCCTTCAGAGCAGGAGAGATTGCTGAAATAGAGGGAATACAGAGAACATATACGGCACGCATAGACGGGATAAATTACCTAAATTATTGGGATCGTCTCAAAGCTCTCCAAGTGTACACACTAGAAAGGAGACAAGAGAGATGTCAAATAGTGTACTCGTGGAAAATACTGGAGGACCAGGTCCCAAATCTGCACAGTAGATTAATAACAACATATTGGAACGAAAGATACGGAAAGAAAAGGAAATGTAGAATTAAACC